>VWZN01009201.1:668112-720986 GCA_013396955.1 Regulus satrapa | reverse complement strand
GCATAAGCTGAAAAAATCCAACCCACTCTGTGATCTAAAGAAAAACTGGAAAGATTTTTGTCTTAAAACTGGTGAACGGCTTCCTGTGCAGACAGGGAGTGTTATCTAACTGATTGGAACAATTTTAAAGTATGATATGCCTGCACTGCATGAATAAATTTTACAATTTGGGCCTTAATTGGATAATGCAATTGCACTCACAGATACTTCAACATTGTGGCAACAATCAATGCATATAAACTTACTGGATTTCTGTATGTAGTTATCTAAGAATCTCATTTGTAATCAAATAGTCTTCTTTTCTTCTAATTCAGAATGCCAAGCCAATTCTGGTAGTCTTTTGTAAATGTTTCTAATTTGAAAGTGCCCTATAATTGTTATGTTTGCTCAATGTTACAAAGTGGAGGGGGAGCCTGGGAGTATTTTGGCTTTACAAGGATCTGAGTATGTCACCCACTACACACAGAGCCAAAGTAGTCCCTAACAATTCCTGGTACACGCTGCAGAGATATGTGTGGATACTTTGTGAAGATGACTATCCCCTTGTGCTCCTTTTTGTCTCCTTTATCCCCAAACTCAAAGCCATCCAAACAAAACCTTGAAAGAGTCTTCAGGACAGTAGGTAAAAAATGTGCATCTTAAAACAAAATGAGAGAGAGGGGCTCTTGATTTGGATTTAATCCTCAGACTCACAGATTGGAAGATTTTAAGAATAAGCAAAGCTTTTTTCCCCTCAATCTTCATGCAGTTTAATTTTCCATGACTTCTCTCACTGTGGGTGTGAGGGGGTGGAAAGTAATTTGAAGTTGAAAAGTGCGCCTTTGATTTGAAGTCTTCCCTACTTTCTCCAGCTGAGATGGTTTCCTTTGCTTACCCTAAAACAAGGACAACTGTTCCATGCTTTTTATTTCTGTCCAGCTTCTTCCCTCCTATTTCACCACCTGGTCCTCTAGATATCCTGCTGAAGTAGGACTATTAATATACAAAATCCCAAGCCTCCATATGCTTTTTCTAGCCTTCAAGTTACACTTTTCAGTTGAATAAAAGTGGTTTGGTGGGGCTGGTATTTGTTTAGTTGGTTGGTAGAGGGGCTTTTTATAGCTTTTCTTTGTGTTTGTGGTGTTTTTTGTTTTGGTTTGGTTTTTTTTTGGGGGGGGAGGGGTTGAAAATTGTTGTGTTGTTTTGGGTTTTTTTTGTTTCCATTCAGTTTTTCAGTTTTCCCTTTTACATAATAATCTGAGGTTGTGGAAAGACTTAATATCAGTTTTTGTTTCTTAAAAGTAAACACACTGAATCAATGACCTCAAAAAATTCTGGTACCTAATGCCGAGTGTGACAGTAAGGGCGTAACAGTAAACTAGAGTCTTTCCACTTCTTCCTTCATCAGTTTCTCTCTGTGGCATTTGGAAAATGCTTTAATCAGCTTTTCCACTCCTCTGTCTCATCCTATTCATGTCTTACTATTTGGTTTTTTTTGTTTGTTTTTGCTTTGCTTAGACATCATGCAGGAAACAAGCCCAAGGGCAGTAGCAGAGTCTTTGTTGCTGGACTTACATGCAGAGCTCTGTCCAGGTTGCCCAGAAAGCTGCAGGATAAAATGAGTTAATCATGTTCTCAGGGTATTCTCTTAGGCAGTGTCTTTTGCCTCGTGGTCATTTGGAGATTATAAAATGCTGCTTCACGTGGGCCCATTCCCTGTCTGCTCCTTTTCCTATCCCTGCCTGCTGCCCCGGTCATACACTCCTACCTGTGCAGTCCCCAGACCTGTCCTTGAGCCCCAGCACCTACCTGTTGATTATCTTCTGTCATCTACACATTCCAGGCTGCTCTTAGAACCCCGTCCAGCAGCCCTGTGTGTCCAGCCCCTCTGAACTCTAATGCAGCAGCTGGTTTTTCTCTCGGCCCAAGTCCAGACCCGTTAAAAAAGCAGTGGGTTCCTTCCACTGAGGCAAGGTGCAGGTAGACTGCAGGGTCATAGCTGCCACCTCATTGCTGTAGCTCTGTCTCCAGGAGTAGGAATTAGTAGCTGCATCAGTTAAAGTGTGGTTCATGCTTTATGTTGGGAATTATCTTAAAACAAGAGAAGAAAAAAAAAAACTCACGTATAGAAGCATTTAGAGGGATTGTGTGTGATAAAATTCTAATATTTGCTTTTTCCTAACTCCTTTGACAAAGAAAAGAAAGTAGAAAAATATTAATTTGGATTCTCATTTGGGAAGTTCATTGGAAAGGGGAAAGAAATCAGGGAGAAATACGTGAATAATTCAGAATGAATGATGTAAACTGTGAGCTGTTGATCACTTCTTTGTTATGCAGACATAGATTTCCATTAATATTCCTTCTTTTGAAAAAATAAATCTGCTCTGCTGTTGTATGCTTAATTGAGCACTTGAGGCAGAAAACCCCTCATGACAAAAAATAAAGCAAAACATAACAAAAGACTCTATGGTATGCAGATTTATTCTGGAGATTATGTTCTTCTTTTTTTTTTTTATTTTTTTTAAATTTTTTTTATTTTTTAAGTTGTTTTCTGCTATACATCCTAACTAGATTCTCTGAAGTCTCACACCTCTCCCACAAAGTGGGCAAAGGGGTTTGGGCAGCATCCCAGAGTGCAACTGCTGTGGGAAAGTTGGAGTTGAAATCAGCTGTGGAAAGCTAATGTTACACTTGAAAGGACTTTCTTCAGAAAATATATTTTTATGTATATATACATACTATTAAGACCAACTAATATTTTCTGTAGAGAGGAATCAAATTCACACTTAAATTGCATAGTCATTCCTTTAGAAGGCTTCTGTTACTTGTGGCTTAACTGTAACAGAAAACAGACTGTTTTATCTCAGCAAGATAGTTTAGTTATAAAATGTCAAAGCCTCTTCAAAATTAATGAGGAAAATATTGCCCTGTTTTAAAAATGAGTATCACAGCTTTAAGAAAACATTGTTGCCCCACTCCTTGTAGATCAACATGTGGCAAGATTATTTCAGTGGAAATATGTGCCCACAGGCTATGCATTTTCTGTGTTTTGTTTAACACCGGTTGGCATCTGAGATCAAGAAAGCTTAAAGCAATTATGAGTAGCTGGTGCAACAAAAATCATGATTGATACATTTACAACACAGGGTCGATTCTTTTGGCAATGTTACTATATTAAGAAGGGGAAAAGGGGACATCAGGCATGCAACTTGGTAGCCCTGAATTAACACCGTGCTCTGACCACATGCAGATGTTTTCTCCCCCTGTGTAATCAGTGTGTCTTGCAGTGATTGCAGCCTGCAGACCTCGAAGAAGAAACAGCTGTGCAATAGTTGCTAAGCCTATTTCCCTCTTCCCTTTGACTTATTGGATTATTTAATACAGCAGAATGATAGGAATTTAAAAATGAAAAAGCGCTGTTGAGTCATCTATTCCATCTTGCAGCAGGATTGTCCTCTCCAGATCTTTGTCAAGTCATGGACAGGCTTTGTGATGTGATTGGACTTCAGCCAATTTCCTTTGGAATATTATTCAACAATAGAACACACTTCATTGTAAGAATGTTTCCCTGTCAGCCTAAAATTTACTTTGCTTGGTATAATCACATTATTCTTAGCTATATTTTCCTGAAAAATTCTATTAAAAAATCCTTAGTGTGTGTGTCCTTCCAGAGATTGTAGATAATTATCATATTTCCCTTTCAATAGTGGCTTTAGTCAAGCTATACATATTTAGTTATTTTAATATTTTCCTATAAATCAGCCTTCCTGATGACTTTTATTGCTATCATTGAGCCAAATCTCAAATTCTTCTATTTAGTATTCAAATAGAAAAGGCAGGACTGAATAAAGACTTACAGATTAGATCATGATGTCATTGAAAACCCATCCTTTGAACCAGTGTTTGTGCCTTCAGATCTGTCTGAATGCCAGCTCTCCTGAGGCAGACTTCAGTCATAAGATTTGTCTCAACTTCCTTATCTACAGCGTAAGTGCCTACATCAAAGCTACTCTCCCTAGATTCTTTTTATGATCATTGGACCCTATAGCTGCATTCAATTAATCTAAGCTCTTTTAGGTATCCACATTTAGGATGAGAGGAATTGAGCACTAGAGGTATGTATTTCCTTCTGTCTAAGGTCTCTCTCTGTCCTGGACCTGACTTCCTTGGGTATTTAAATACAGGGTGTGAGGATGTTTGGATGCTGTGGTTCAAGAAGTGAGAAGAGTCAGTGTTGGCCAGGGCAATGCCACCTCAGCTTCAAAACAGCAGCAGAGTGGCTTGATGCATTGTGTGTCCTGAGACCATTCCTTACACAGTTGAATGGCATTGAATTCAGCACACAAGTATGATGGTTACATTGAACAATGGGGTGAATGAAATTGTCTTTTGCATAGGCAGAGAATCACAGAATATCTCCAGCTGAAAGGAGAGCTGAAAGGGATATTCCCCTAAGGATCATTGAGCCCAACTCCTTGCAGGATAGCCTAAAACTAAACCATGTGACTGAGAGCATCACCCGGATGTACCTTGAGCTCTGATAGGCTCAGCATTGTAACTACTTCCACAGGGAGCCTGTTCCAGAGACCCATCACCCTCCTGCTGAACTTTGGTGTCCAATCTGAATGGAAGCAGGTACAACATTTACCCAGAGAGTATGACTCTTGATGCCAGATATATTGGTTAGTGCTCACAATCCTTACTACAGCCCTGGGCACATGCCTGCTCAGATGCAGTTCTTACCTCTAGCCGTAGGTTATGGATTGCTCTCCATACAGGTCCGACCATTCCTGGTATATACTGTAGTGACTAGGAAAAGAAATCAGCATCTGCATTTTGTTTATTAGTTAAAAAAACCCAAGAAACAGTTACATACATTTTCCCAGTGGTTTCTTACCTTCTGTCATACTTCCTGACAAAATATGCTAAGCATCCGTTCCTAATAACTTGTATATAATGTCCAGGAAAGAAAACCTTTGTACTAAATTCCTTTGGAGGGCAAACACCAGAGAAAGAGGAGAGCTGTTGAAATTGAGGGATAATAACTGCTCAAGATAATATGTTTATTAATTAGTCCTGAATGAATTTAGACTGAACATTAACAGAAATTTTTCAAGCATCCCAGGAGGGTGAAGTTCTGGAATAAACTCCAAGTGCACTAGTTGAGAAGAAAAGGAAAATAACTTGAAGAAAGAATTTGGTAAATGTAAGGAAGTTCTTATGAAAATATGTAGAAGCATTTACAGGGATGAAAAAAAAAAACAAAACAGCCAGGCATGCAATATGATGTCACAGTGTTACCAAAAGGGCAAAACAGGAGACTGTCCACTGCTCATGTGTTTACATTATCACCTATTTCATGTTTAATCCAGTGGTTAGCAGCTGCTTCTAGTTGTTAACAGATGCCAGGAGGCTGCTGTCCAGGGTCAGTACAAGAATTTCCTTCTTGTTGCTAGACCCTTCAAGTTTGGGTTGTGCCTTCCTGAAGAACGTATGGGACTCTGGTCTTGGTCTTTTGTCAATGCTAGGAAGGGTTTGTGTGGAGTGCACGTGTCTCTATGGAAAAGACACTGTGTTGTCAGTCCTCCTGGGCAAAGCAAGAACAGAAACCTAGACAAGACCCAGTTCATCCTTCAGAGGAGAGTATTCCTTCAAGACTGCAGTCCAAGTACTGTGCCCAGCCTTTTCCCAGCTGAAGCCTGTTCTGAGAGCTTGCTAGTCAATGAGTTCTGCTTCTAATTCACGATAACTGGAGCAAAATGCAGCTATAGTCATCATTCACAGAGACACGCAATCCTCAGAGACTGCAAGCCTACCACAGCCTGCTGTAAGTCATTGTGACACTGGCAGACAGAGTACAGGACTGTCTGTTGGGACAGCTAACTTTGAAGCATCAGCATACGGGAGATGAGAAGGACTTGGAGCAGTGTGTGGTAGGCAGGTATTTTTAGCTGCCTTTTCTTAAAATTGCCCTGCTTTCCTAATACTGTTTTATCATCACCATGGTGAACTAATTCTGCCACTAGCCTGTCTGCTAATAATTCTTATCTTGATAAGCTGTTCCTCATTGGACCTGACTTTTCAGAGAATGACATCTTGGTGCCTGGCCTCCTTTTCTAACAGCAGGCATGACTGACTGCTTAGGAAGGCTTCCTAGACTCCTCTCAAGTTGTTTGGTCTTTCTTCTCTTCACAGCTTCATCTTCTGTGTTTGTTTCTGTGACAGAAGGGAACATTATCCTTTTCTATCTTTCAAGTAATGTAAGCAAACTCCTGTGAATTACATTTGGCCCCCATTATAATAGGTATCTATTTCAAGGAGGAGTTTTCAATAGGAGTTTCTCCTATGTTTTGTTTTTTTTTTTTACTTACCTGTGGTTTCTGATATGGGCTGGTAACTGGTGATTCTTCCTTTTATGCAGGAATGGAGTATAATAATCTTCAGATGTCTTTAAGGACTACTAGTGTTTAAGGACTTTTGGACAAGTGAATGTCATGGTCATACTGAATTTACCCCATGTTGTCCTCATAAGTCATGTAAAAATATTACCTGTACTGAACTTACTGAAACCCTTTTCTGCATTCCCTGTGATGAACTGAAGAGGGGTTTCTAAGAGTTGTCACTTTAATTAGAAAGGATAAAGGGATAGAGATTTATTGCATGGATTGCATTCAGCTGTTTAACCAGTCTTTGACTGGGATGAAGAGTGCAGTGCTTCTGCCTTGCTTTTAATACAAAAAACCCCTAAAGGTATATATTTCCTTATGGGATTTCTATTACAACCTCTAGACTGCAGTGACAACAGCACATTTCTTTGTATCTCAGACACTCTGTAAAAATGCAGGAAGGTGGCTTAGGCTCTGCATTTTCAAACCAAAAACAGTGGCTGTGTTGTCTGCCTCCTCTGCTTTTTGTCAGGGCAGGTGGGCACCTTTCCCTTCAGAGCTGTCTATCACAGTAATGTTGCTCAATACTTCCACAGAAATATTTCAGGTTGGGTGTCTTTGCCCCTAGGATGCTACTTCTGAGACAGACTTCAGAGCAATGAGTTCTTTCTCCTACAGGTCAGGGAGAGATGCCATTTTCAGGCGCTGGAAGTTTGCTTTCTTTGAGTAGGAAAAGGTCTGCAAGCTAAAAAACTTTTTTTTTTTGTTTTGTTTTCGTTTGGTTTATTTTTTGTAATTTTTTTTAACAGGGAGCATGGGTCTGTACTAACTTGCCAAGGAGCTTGTCAAAGCAAGGATTTCACTTTCTCATCTATGTCACAGACAGTTCAGGATTGTCCTAGAGCCATTTAAGCTGTTACTGGTTATGCTGCTGTCCAGCGTAGGTGATTTATCCATAACAGTGGTGGGTTAATATCCTCAATGCAATAGATGGCAGGAGTCTCTGTCACACTGGGTAGGGATGTGGGACTGCAGATTGGCTCTGCTTTCCACCTATTTTGTTAAAGCAGTGCATCCTGATTTTAAATGCTGCTGTTCTGAAGGAAAAAAGCCCAACAAACCACCACAAAGTAGCAGGTTAAAAAAATGTTTTTGTGCATTATCATGTAGCACACTTCATTGTTCACAGTGTGACTGTAATTTTATCAACGATGGTCTACAGGTTAATTTACTTTATTGAAGTTGTTTTCTTTACTGAATCAGGAATCTGTATAAGAGGCTCTTTTCTTACTCTAAAGTCTACTAGATGTTACATCTTAAGGGAGCTATAAGATTGACTCCCAAGAATAATAATTTTCTCTCTATTTCAGGGAAAAGATAGAATGTTTAATTTTACTTATGGTAATTAGTATAATTTTATATAGGTTCAGGAGATAAGAGGGGAGGTGTGACAAGGAACTTCCTTAATTTGCCTTTATTACCTATATCAGCTGTGAATCTGTTGGCCTTGATGCATAGTCAAAAGGGGAGAGATTTTTCTGTACTTGTAGATTTATGTTAAAAAGAACAAATTTAAAATAGGGATGGTAATGATGGAAGCTGAAAGAGTTATTTTGAGAAATGAGGTATAATAAAGGAAGGCTTGTCATGTTAATTTATTCCCTGATTTTAATGTTCGACTGAATGCAAAGCTGGAGGACCAAATCTGAATACAAAAACAAAGGACGTAAAAATGAGAACTGCCTGCTTTGTTAAGTATTGCTAACTGGCATTTAGAAGTGATACTGGCATCTAGAAGTGATACATAGTGTTAAAGATATCACCCCGTAATTGTCAGTTATGTAAACCCAAATCTAGAAGAATGTTATAAACACTCACTCTAATGTATATTCATTTGCACAGAAATAAAAGCTTTTTCCACAGTGCCTGGCACATACTGAATATTTAGTGTAACAGAATGGAAAGGATTTTGCAAGTTAGTGCCTTTAAAATTAGGAGATCACAATGCATTTCTGACATGGCATTCCAACTTGGACTCTTATTTTACAATTTAGTTAATTCTCAATGCAGAAACTGTGGTCCCATGATAGAGAGATTTGAGAATCCTGCACCAAGTACTGCTCATCTTGGTCATTTTGCCTAAGGCACTGAACAGAAGTTGTGTCTAGCTTTGACAGTAACAGCAATTACTTCTGTTTCAACAAGAAACATCTAATGCGTGAAGGACCTAGTGCACGTCTTGTGAGGAGCAGCTGAGGAAACTGAAGTTGTTTAGCCTCAAGAAAAGGAGGCTCAGGAGGACCTCATCCCTCTCTACTTGAAAGGCAATTGCAAACTGATGGGAGTTGGCCTCCTCTCCCAGGTACAAGCAATAAAACAAGAGGAAACAGCCTCAAGTTGTGCCAGGGAAAGTTTAGAGCGGATATAAGGGAAAAATTCTTCAGCAAAGGGATGGTCAGGCAAGGCTGCCCAGGGAAGTGGTTGAGTCACCAGCCCTGGGCATTTTTAAAAGTCATGTAGATGTGGTGCTTAGGCACATGATTTACTGGTGGCCTTGACAGTTCTGAGTTAATGGTTGGACTGGATGATGTCAGAGGTCTTTTACAACTTAAAGTGATTCTATCATACTGTAAAATAAGAGTTGAAACTGTTTATCTCTTAGGCTACTACATCAGAATTCTCCTAACAAAATAACCACGAACCAGCTGAGAAAGTGTTACCTAGTGTTTGTTCATTTGTTTTCCTTTTATGGTCCCAGCATGAGAGACAAAGAGATAATTCACAGTCCTCTTCCTCTTTCACACCTGCCTGGCCTTAAATGTAAGTGGTAAAGCCAAGATCTAGGAACTTTGTACCTTCTAGTTTCTAGTACATTTCTAGTTTCTATGCATCTAGTGATGCATAAAGCGTGCCTGTTCTTTTTCATGTGGATGTTTTTTTCCCCCAAAGTAAAAAATTAGATAAGTTCTGTTTATTTTTCCACAAAGTTCTTAAAAGGTGATTGTGGGTTTTAGCTTCTTTGACAAAACACAAGTGTATTTTTATGTTTTATTTTTTCAAGTCAGTTGTTGAAAAGAGCTTTCAGTTCTCAGGAGGGATAAAGCTCCAGCAAATGTTGATTTTTTTTTTTTTCTATTGAAAATTTTAGCTCATAAGCTATTCTTTCCTTATCTTGATGGAGAAAAAAGGAAAAAAAAAATCAAATTTCTAGATCAATAATGTTGCTTTCTGGTGTGCTTTCATATCTGAGCATTTCCTCATGCTGTAAATATCAACCTGACTTGTACTCAGGCTTCAACCCCTCATCAAGCAACAGCAGAAAAAAAAATGGGCTGTTTAAGTGCAACAAGGCTTGGAAAAAACAATTTTTTAAAAGTACCATCATGTCAAAACATTGAAGGAAAATATTGAAGAGTACCAGTGTGCTTCCAGTTTGTGTCTTGCTGCATGTTTTTTCTATTGAATAATCACATCTTCCAGTGCCTAAAGCAGTGGTTTTTTTGTATGTAATGTGTGCTACAGGGCATTAAAAAAAAAAAAATAATTCTGGAGGAATCCAAATCACTTTATTTCAAAGACAAATTAGATTGATCTATCTTGCCATTCTCCCTAGATTTCATAGGCATGTTACTTGTTGAAATGGTATCAGGCATTTTATATATTATAGCAATTTGCATACGTTCATTAAGCTGCGCTTTGTAAAGCTCTCTGACAGGAGCATTTGATGAATCCTTCTGTGGACTGCATAGCTGCTTTATGTGGAACAATCTGTTAAATCATGCCTTTGTCCTTCAGTCTGTCAGAATCTGTGAGCGAAGCAGATGTTAATAACTGTGGGAGAGTTTGGGGTTTTTTGGTGTTTCAGAATATGGGATTACTGTGAAGGGCATAATGTGTTTGTAAAAGCGACAGCTGGTGTTATTAAAGATGGAAAGTCTGCTACAAGTGAAAACTTTCTCTGGCATCTTTTAGAAACTCCAGGAGGCTTTTTGGAACAGTCAGGTGGGTGGTCAATTCTAAAATAAACACTACTAATGTTTTGCACAGCAAATTGTGTGCTTGTATTTAACACACAATTGTTCTTATCTTGGGTTGCAAAAGTTCTGTCACAGAGCTGTCTCATCCATGCAATAATTCATAACATTTCTCTGTAAATATGTCATAAATTCTCAGGTCAATAGCCGTCTGAAAATTGTCTTTGAGAAATAAAATTTCCTGCATTATTGAATTAGTAGGGTTTTAAACTTGGTCGGTTTGAAGGTTAGGTTTATGACACAAGTTTTGTGTGACCTGACACTTCAGTCCCTGGAATCTCAAAGTCACTTGCCTGAAGATGTTTCAGTCAGGGAGCAGTGTACATTTAGGTGGTTAAGGTGCTACATCTGATGGGTGGTAATTCCTGTCAAGGTCTGTGGTAAGATGAGTGCTTGTTGTCAACTGCAGAGGGCTTGCAAGTGAAAATGGGCAGTCATAAATTGGGTAAGAAATTAAGGGGATATGTAAGAGGGAAAACATAGCTTAGAGGGTGGCTCAAGAGAGGCCAGCAGAGCTGGAGGTGCTGATCTCCTTTCTCTGGGGACCTGTGACGGGACACAATGACATGGAATGAAGTTGCTGGGAAGTTCAGACTGGGCATTATGAACGGTGCTTCGCTAAGTGGGTGGCCAATCACTGGAGCAGGCTTCCCAAGGAAATAGTCACAGCACCTAACTTGTCAAAATCCAAAGAGTGCCCAGTCAGTGCTCATAGTCCTTTGGCCTAGTTTTTGGTAGTCCTACAAGGAGCAGAGAGCTGGACTAGGTGATTCTTGGGTGCCTTCCAACTGGAGAGTTTCTGTGATTCTATGTGGAAAAAGTTGTTACAAGTCTAACTGATGAAGAAGTAGGAAAAAAAGAAGGACATTACTGTAGCAAAAATGAGGACATTACTGTAGAAAATAAAGGGTAAACTTTGGCCACCTTCTGATGTTGCAGATTTTTATTGGTATTATCTAGTAAGTAGCTCCCACTCATTTTAGAGGTGGTATTTGGCTGAGATTCACTTTTACTTTAATGAAATTCTCTTTGTTATTATGCATTATTGTGGAAATCTCTTTTGGGGAATTGAGTAGGAGGTGCAAAGGGTGGAGATGTAGTGATGTTACTCATGCCTGTGTGATTGAATCTGAACTTTTGAGCCTGGCTTGTCTGCAGCTGAAATCAACTGTAGGAATGGCTACACAGTGCATAGAATAAATAATCCTAGAAGTTGTCATGTTTGTAGTGATTGCCTGAAAATATGTAGAGAAGACCAGTGAAGGATTTCTGTTGTTCTTGCACATGAGAGTAGGCAGCAGCTACAAATCAACAAACGGTTGTATTTGTAAGAAGAATTGGCAGAATATTTCATGCTGCTGCTGGATAAAAATTTCTACTGCTTCTGTTCCTCAGAGTGAGTCTTATCTTTCTGTCTGATTATCTTGCAAAAAATGAGCAGTGAAATAATTATCTGTGCTGGTATTTACATTTCATCTTTCTGCTTGAAAATTCAAATGCTCACAGAAGGGAACAGAGGGAGTCCAGGGCTTCTTGGGTGGGCTGATCCTTTTGGAGAGGCAAATGTCTGCTCTTCAGCTGGGACACATAGGTGCTCCCAGCCAGGTAACCATTGAAGCATAGTGGGCGTAGACAATTCTATAGCTGGTTCTCTTTGTCTTAATTTGGAATCATGTGGTGGGTACCAATAGCACAGCTGCTGTGGAAAGCTCAGGAAAAACTGTGGAAAGAAAAGAGACAGGACTTTTTCTAATATAGACTCTTAATTATCTTTAAGAGCTGTGGCTGTTTGGCAGCCCTGTGTGAAATGGTATTTCTTGTTGCAGAATGCCAAGTTGCCAATAATGCCACAGAAATTAATGATGGCGATTATCCAGAACAGAGACGAGATCAAGTGGATTTGAACACATGAACTTTCTTCCTTTTTTTTCCTTTTTTTTTTTTTTCTCCTATGTCTTTTTTTTTTTCTTTCCTTAGTCTGCTGAGCCTGTTTCTTTCTACTGCTGCATCTTCTTCCTTTTTTGCTTTGTTAAGCACATCAGAGTTAGCATTATGCTCAGGGTCACTGTGTGAGAATCGCCAGGAAAATTTACAGAGACTCTAGAACTAATTGTGATTAGGTGTTATATGTATCCTTACAAGAACGTACATCCAGAATTTCACACCTCTAACAGTTCTGCCATGTTCAGCATTTTTGAACATTAAAGAAATAATGCACTTAAGGACACCCTTGATTTTTCATGTGGCTTCCCTATTCATGTCACTGGTTTGCTGCAAGCTAAAGGTAGAATACTGCTTAAATGTACATAAGGATGCTTGTGGTTTCCTAAATCATTTGTGTTTCCTGATATGCCACTGGCAGTTGTTCATACTCATTATGTTGGTTTTGGTTTTTCATTGCAAATTACTATTGCAAAATTGCTATTTGAAAATTTTGGGGGTTATTTTGAGTTTTCTACTAATTTTTAACACATTTGTAGAAGTTGCTTAAGAATCTGTACTAAATTATATACCTTTAAATGTAATGTGCTATAAGTTACTATACCATCATTGTTACTATCTACAGCATTTCTCAGATGATGCACAGCTTCAGAAGGCTCCTTGACTCAAGCTCAAAGACTCCTTTCTAAGTAGTAATTTTGCATTTTTTTTTCCATTTTATATGCTTAAGCCATATATTTTTAATGACTTTAAATACATATAATCTCTTTTATCAGATCTTGGATTCCGAACAGCAGTTCTTCAAGATTGTATGCTTCCTGGAACTCGGAAGATATCTACAATAAATAGGTACGTGTAATGGATACATTAGTGTTTTGCGTTGGATGGTTTGGACTGTGTGAGTTTTGTTGACAGTTTAATGCTGAGCTTCTTCGAGCTCTTGATAAATCTCAGTTACTGTGAATGGGACAGTGTGATTGATCTTTGCAAGCTGAATTTTCAAAACCATGTGGTTATTGTAGGACAGAAATTGTATGACGTTTGCAGTTGCTCAGAGATTAATTTTTAACCAAACATGCAAACTTAACTTCAGGGTGAACAAAAAGATGAGTCTCCACAAGCAAGTAAGAAGTTTTGAACGTAGAATCAGTGAGAGGAAGTGCTCTACTCTTGATCCCTCTGTACTTGAGGCTGTGCTTCATCTGGCTTTACATCTCTCTTTCCTTTGGGTTTTTTTTTTTTTTTTTTTTTTTTTTTTTTTTTTTTTTTTGCAACTGTTGAAGTTAGTAAAGGTATGAATATAACTAAATATAGGAAGGAAGCTACCATAAAGGTTGAAAACTTGGGTACATTGGAGTTCCTCAAAATTTTCTTCTTAGGTGTTTTAGTGAAGCTCACATCTCATTTCAATCATTTACAGAAAATATTCTGGCAATTTCAGAAATACATTCTTGCATATAACAGAGCAATTTTCAGGTGATTTCTTTTTTAAAAGTCAGGTCACACTTTATGGTTCTTGAAGCTCTGCTGAACTCCTTGCAATGGAGAAAGATAAATGAGAGAAGATTTAGAAGTTCTTATTCTTCCCAAAGAGTTCATAGACCTAGGCAATTCTTTTGAGATTCAGTTCAGGGTGGAGGAGTGAAAGGTTTCTTGAATACCTGGATGTAACAGTTGGACTTACCTTGATTTGTATGAGAAACTTTGAAAAGATTTAAAAATGGGTAGAGGTTAAATTCTTATGCATGAAATTCACAGAAATAGATTTTTGCAGTAAGTTGCTTATTCTGTAAGAATTTGAATGCAACATATCTCTTCATAGTGTGCTCTAAGTCCCAAGATATTTAGCAAAAGCTGGAGAACCATTGTCTCTGGTTTATGTATGGGGTCAGGTACCTGCCTGGATCACCTAATATCCTACTACTAGAGCTCCTGGATGTTCAGACCTGTGTCCAGGCCTGTCAGAGGATCCCATGTCTAATAATCCTTTCAGAATGTGTGCAAAAGATCAATGTTTCCAATGTTTACATTTTCCTAGTATTTCTCCTATCAGTTGATGTGCCCTTACTGTTCCCTTTTGTCATGTATTTCTTCACTCTCCTTTGTTCTGCTTTGCTTTCTACTTTGCTTTCTTATTTTGACTTCCCATGTTTTCTCTTCTTCTTAATTCATTTGCAGTCTCTGGAGATTAACTGTAGTAAGACCCTACACAAGGAGGAGTTTCAGAAAAAAAAAAAATTATAGTGGAATGAGCTTCCCCTTTACTGCCTCTCTAGAGAGCCTGTTGTAAAAGGCAACTCACTGTCATTCCTGTAAATTTTCTTTTGCAGCCAGCTCTGCTGGGTGTCCCCTTTGTGCCCTGTGAACATCTGTGTTGCAGCTTACGTCTGAACTGAACTGGAGAACAAATGTGTGAACCTGCTTCTTATTTTGAGCAGGAAGCTGCTGCTATTAGTAGGGCACGTGGCCTTGGTTCACCTGCGACTTCTTAATCCCCAGCTGGGAGCAAACCAGCCGTCTGGATTCTCCCCTCCTGTCAGCCGTGCCCTTGTCCCTGGGGTAGCAAGTTTACCTGCTTTACTCCAGACTCTGCCCAGTGCCTGTTGTTTTGCAGCATTCCTTTTCTCCCTGAATCTTCCCCAGGATGTCATGCAGAAAGAAGGACAGGGTTGAGCACTGCAGGATTTTGGTGACTTAACTTATTTTCTGCTGCTCAGGCTCCAAGGATGCTGGAGCAGAAGAGAAAGCTTCATTTACTAGGCTGTGCATAGGGGTTCCAGGAAAAGTTGACAATGTTTCTGTGCCAGTTTTGGACACAGCACAAGACAGCTCACTGAGCATAAATTAGGAACTTAACCTCAAACAGATTTGCTTTAACCAAATTTTTACTTTAAAAGGTGGGGTGGGGGGGAGAGGGGGGTGAAGAAAAGGAAGCAGCAATGCTGCTGAGTTTGCAAAAGTGCTATCCCACTTGGACACGCTCAGGAGTGCTTGAAGTGCATAGATGGTGAGCTGCAGTCTCTGTGGCATATGCGTGTCTTCAAGAGAAAAAGGAAATCTGTTGTGTCAAGTTGGCTTCAGCTTGTGCTTGAAGGGCTGTTGTGACAAGCCTAGAAGGTGCTGAAACTTTTGTGAAAGATCAGGTGCGATAGCAGAGAGTGACTGTAACACCTGGGGGGAGGAAGCTGGAGTATTTGAGGTCAGTCTAAGTCGGCAGCTGTCAGCAGGCAAGGGAACACAGCTGATTAAGCAAGACCATGCACCAGTTCAGCAGCTACACTCAGATATTTGGGTTGGAACGACTCAGAATTAGGAAGCCTTCCTGGCTGATGTTGCTGAAAAGGCTACTGGACAACTTTGTTTTCCTTTTCCCTTGTGGTAGAAGGGTATGTGAGTTTTGGAGCTTTTCAAGCCAGGTTAGAAAAAGTTGGCCTCTTTCTTTCCAAATCTATCCATCAAGGCAGTCTCAATGTGCCCCAGGCATCTCTGGGTGTGTGAGTCCTGTGCAGGCAATGGTCTCCCCTGTTCATTTGGTGAATTGTGAAATTTTTTTTGTGAATTGTGAAAAGTGCATTTGTGAATGCACTTGTTACAGAGGGAAGGGCTGGTCTGACTGGTTGTATGGCTGTAAGTGCTGAACAGCAAAAATTTCTAAACAAAAAAATCTGGTCCTCTTTAAATGTTGGCGGACAGATATCTGTTTTCCATCTGTGGCAGCCTGTGCCAAACAGCAGAAGAACTGCAAAGTTTATGTTCTGAAACCTCAGAGGAATAACTGGCACGCTCCTACTTTTTTTTTCTTTTAAGTTTTTTTAAACTTTGCACAAATCTGAAACATTAAACACAGAAAGTAACTTTAAATGTGACAAACAGGCAGAAACTGGGAAGTTCAGCTGGAAAGGCTGTGCAAGGAGCCCCTCAGCGCTGCTGCATGGGCTTTGCTGTCAAGTGACAGCAGGCAGTGGTCACCTACTGTGGAGACAGTCCCTCAGCTGTCTCCTCCTGTAGGGGCCAGGGAGGTGGCTGGTAGTCTTGAAGGTGGGTATGGCTCACAAGGCTCCTCCAGAGGTGCAGGGTGACTTACACCATGTTGAGATGTGACACTTGGAAGGAGAATACTGAATACATACTCTATTCCAACTAAGGAAATTAGTCTTCTTTAAAGATAAAGAAGGCATTCTGATCAAACAAAGGACTTTCAAATACCAACCGTCAGGAAATAGTCTGAATTCTGCATTGAATTTTCTTAAAAACACAAATATTTTACCTCTTTGGAAACACTTTCAAACCGACTTTCTGCTTAATAGTGTTACCAGGAAAAAGTAAGGCCTGGGTCTTCTATAATGTAACCAGTAGGGAAGTACTCACTTTTTCCTTATCTGACCATAATTTGATAGCAGAGTTTGTCTGGACACATTGCTGGCTTATGTTCAGGTGGCTGTTAGCCAGCACCCCCAGGTCCTTTTACACCAGGCAGCTTTCCAGACCATTTTTCCCAAAGCCTGTAGCATGGGGTAGCTGTAATATAAGAGCAGGACCCAGGACTTGGCCTTGTTGGACCTCATACAATTGTTCTTGGCCCATCAATCCAGCCTGTCCAGATTACTGCAGAGCCCTCCTGCCCTCCAGCAGATCACTGTTCCCACCCAACTTAGTGTCCTCTGCAGTGAAACTGAGGGTGCACTTGATCCCCTTATCCAGACCATTCATAATGATATTAAGCAGAACTGTTTAATCAATTAGACTGAGATATTTTGTCTCTTCTTGTTCATACTTGAGACTGTATCCAAAAAGGACTGTACTGTTTTCGGTGAGCTAGAATCAGTTCCGTGGAGCAGCTGGGAAATAAAGCAGGACTGTGCATCAGCCATTATGAACTGGGCAGTAGCAATTTACTTTGGTTAGGGAAAGTGTCAGCTTTTAGCAGTTCCCTGTTCATTTTTAATTTGCTTCCCCATCTAGGCACACTGTGCTTTTAATAATATGTGCCTCTGCTGTGTTGTCCCTTTTATCAATCAAAGTTATGGTGCTTTTCTGACTTGGCATGGTGTTGCAACTGTTTGTCTTCATTGGCAGAGCTGGGAAAGTGTGTGTTTATGAAAGGTGGTTACAAGGACACCACTTTGGTACCTGGGAGCAACTTCTCTTAATTCAGTGGAGCAGTTGTGGCCGAGTCCTGCTGCTAAACATGCCGTATGCTACCCAGTAACACATGGTGTTAATAATTGAGGATGTCAATAATGGGTGACACAACTGTCAGACTAAAAAACAAAGCACTAATAAGGATCTTTGAAATAGTCTTGTTTAAGACTGGTTGCTGTTTGTAACACCATGAATTCTGAACAGGAGTTTAATTCAAAGTGCAAGAAAATGAAGGAAGGCACTTCTCCTGCTTAACTGGATTAATGAATTTGAATATGGAAGAAAGCAGCAGTCCCCTATGTTGAGTGTGTTTATGTTAACATTGCTCGCCTAGCTGGCTGCCACCTGCAGAGATGATTTCAGTAGACCTCCCAAACCTCTCCTGCAGAGTCACTGCCTGGCACTACATCCCGTGCATGCATTGGGCATAGATGGTAAATGTCCAAACGGGATTTTTAGCTTGAACACTCAAGAAACCAATGCCAACAGTGGAGAAAATTGATACAGTCTGCTGTTTGTTCTGTTATGCTTTTGCTTGAGGAAAATGTTTCCAAATTGGAGAGTCAGGTGCACACTCATGTGGTCCTTTTTGTGTGGATATTAGTGATGCCTCCCATGTATCCCTATGTGTATCCCTATTTACTGTGCTGGATCTGGAATCCTATCCACACAGAAAGTGTGTAGTAGCCAAATGGAGCTACACATGAACAAAGTATCCTTATTTTGTCAAGATAAAATACCCAGCAAAGAGTACCATAAATTGATCCCTGGAGGACAGACCTAGAATATAAACTGTAGTACTTTGAATATATGTGTGTCATAATAGTATTGAACTTGTGCAGCAATTTGTATTGTATTACAGCTGACAAAGTGTTTTACCTCCTAATAACTAACTAGTGTAAATAGTGTTGATATTTCCCCCATATTTATAATCACATTAATTGCTTTGTGTATTAATAACAATTGTCAGAGCCCAAGCTGTAGCTGCCAGTAATCCACAAGAAACTTGTTTGCATATTCAAAATACGGAAGAGTAACTGCCCTTTTTGCTAGTGCATATCACAGCTCAAATTTTACATAGAAAAGCCCACTGTTACCTAATGTTCAATATCAAATCTAGTGCTAATAGAATGTCTTCCAGAAATGAAGAGAAACCCTCTAATAGATCAGAAGACATCCAATGAAAAGTATATTAATAGCTCACTTTAGCCAGGAATTGTGATTTACTTCCAAATGAAGCTATGCTTTGAAAAAAGATGTTTCCTGCTGTTGAAAGTAGCATTTTTCAGAGCCAAAACTGGAACATCCATATGCAGTACAATGTTTTTGTTTTGTAGTGTGAGATAATTGGGCTAACAGAGTGTCACAAAGAAGCATTTAAGGATTGACTAAATTTTTCAAACAGAAGCAATTTTTTGGAAAGTTTCCAGAGAAATAATCATTCTGCATTGCTATCTTGCGGACTTTAGCATTTTTATTCTTAGAGACAAAGCATAAATCTAGCTAAAACGTCAGTTGAACAAAGTAACTTCTTCAGCTTCTAGGAGGGTTTTTATTGGTTTTTTTTTTTTGTTTGTTAACTTTTGTTTTCTTTGTAGATATGGTGCTTATTTTCTGTTGAAATCCTTGTTGGAAGCCGGTGTTTAGTACAGTTGATGATTCTGAAATTTTGCAAACCACTAGTATTTGAGAGAGCCACAGAGTGAAGAGTCAGTTCCAACTTAATATTGCAGATGTACACTGAATTATCCAGGGAAGAGCAAAGGTTGATTAAATTCACAAAATAAGGTGATTCATAGTTTTCTAAATATGTCACTCAGCCTAAAATTAACTCAATTATTTACCAGTCACACACATGCTAATGAATCCTGACAATCTCAATTGACCTGCTGTGATGAACTTTGCTGTCACCTAATATTATTTCCTCTATATTTTCACTGAAAAGAGTATTGTAGAATTTATCCACATGCAAAGCAAAAATGCTCGAGGATTTTATTTTATTTTTTTTTAATACTTGCAATTCCAGGGCACTAGTAAATCAATTGCATTTAATTAGAGGCACTTTTTTTTTTGTGAAAGTATTTCCCAAAGTTTAATCCCCCAGAGATTTTACATGTGGTAGTGATGAAAGTGGCTGCTTCTAAGGCAGCATCAGTGATACAATTTGAAAAATAAAGTTGAGCTTATATTTTAATGCAAAATGTGACAAAATTATAGAACTTTAGGACTAATATGGTAAATTAAAAATAAGATTTATTATTATTTCTAAAATTAGAATCACCTTGGAATGCCATTTTTAGCTGTGTTACTACTAAGTATAAGAAACTTGTAGTTAGCCAAAATAATAAATGAGTTTGCCTACTTTCCTACTAAATACAGAAATATAAAATTTAAGTAAAAATGTGGTTATTCTGGATTTGCACTTGAGCTGTGGGTAAATCTCCAAAAGGCTGCCCTGGATTATGAGATGATATCTCTCTTTCCCTTTCCAAGGTTTTTGCCTAAAAGCTTTGCAGAATCCTGGATGAAAATCAACATTGATCCATAAAATAGACATCACTGTAGCATCCACATGGGTAGGGCAAAGCAGCTGAAAAGATTCCTGGCCTGCGGTTATTTCTGTCAGGAACATGGAGATAGATAAAGATATAGATATATAATATTTAAAGCTGCTGGGCAATGGTAGGCTGTTTGCAGACAGATGCATGTTCAGCCTCTTTTGCTAGAATGGCTAAGTGGCTAATTAAGTGGACAAGTCAGGTCTCAGCATGCCCTCAGGGAGAAGACTGCTGTGTCTCAGCCTCCTGTAAAAGTTTTGGGAGAGATGGGTTTGAAGCTGCAGCAATCTCACTGTGGGTTGTGATGCTGGCTATGAAATGGGTCTGCTAGAACCCATTTTACAGATTTTACTCAGTGGCTGTCACCCACAGAAAAACATAAAAAGTTAAAAAAACCCTGAACATTTCTGAAAACTGAAACTAAGACATCATATTTCATTGAATTTCTTTCTTGGTAACTCCAAATTGTTACTGAATTTGTTTAGAAAGCTGTTTGCCTGATTTTTTTTTTTAAATAGTTTTTGTGATTTTCATACTTGATTGATAGAGTGACATCAGCTATGGTGACCGAACAGTTGTTTCCGTGGTGACAAATTGCAGTGTTTCAAGTATGCTTGTATGAATCAGGTAAGAAAAACAGATCAACTATAAATGGAAGAAATTTGCTTGCAAAAATAAACCAGAAATATTTGGTGAAAGTTTGTTGGAGAATGGCTTGGAAATATAAAAATTATTTTAACAAAGGTGAGTCTTCAGTTCATCCAAAAATTCCAGCGTGGCTGGTTTTATAGTGAAGCACAGAGGGATCTGTCCACATCTGGTGACAGCAGCCAACTGGAGAATGCTTAAAATAGATAAGTAACTTCATAAGAAGTGTGAATTAATTTAATTGCAATAAGAATATATATAGCTTCTTGCTTATCCTGGAAAATATGACTGCCAGCATTACAGCTCATTGTGATTAAGGTCTGTCTCTCTAATAAATTGCATCTTAAAAGGATCTTGAGTGCTTCTGTTATGTCACAGATACAGTTCTGATTCCACAAGGGTGCAATCCAGGGGCTTGACCACTGAAGATGATGGAACTGCATCAGGCTTCTGTAAATACAGGGAAATGTGACTTGCGGTCTCTATATGTAAATAGGAACCTATGTCCAAATTTAGGATGCCCCAAATAATATGTTATATGGTATTCTGTATTGTCAGGCCTGAAAACATATTTGGGGGTACATGGTTGTAATGCCAAAAAGACCCTGGATATGTCCAGTGATAATATGAATTAATTCCATTCCCGTCATGACAACTCTCAGTGGGAATATTGTGCCTTGGCTGGGCTCAGACGTTATTTCCAATAAGTATGGAAATAATGGCTCACAGTGCTGCAAAGTGCTAGGAGATCTCCAGGGAAATCTCATCAGATTATGTGATAGGTTTGAAATTAATTCATGTCCCAACTGTATTTACTCAATATACAGTTGTCTCTCTGATGGCTTATAAAGAAAGGTAAATGCAACCACCCTAAATCAGTGAGGGGACTTGCTTGCAATATGCTCTCTTGGTAGAGTATAGGTATTTTTCTGAGTTGTACAGAAAATACAGGCAACTCAGAAAATGGTTTTATAATTTTGTTACACTGCAGACTTTATTGTTGTTTTGTTTGTAACCTCATTATGCCACATCATCATGTTTCTTGCATTTCTCTTTGCCTCCAGTTCAGTAGATATGAATTTTCACACAGTCCTTTTGAAAATCTGAAAGAAAAAAAAAAAAACTTGCGAAATTCTTGATTCTGGTGTGGGTATAACCCAGCTATAGATTCATCCACTGGTATATACATATAGCTGTCATTCCTAGATTGCTCTTTGTCCAAGGCTACTTTTTGGCACTGTTCTGGCCTCTTTTTACAGGCTGGTTTGGGATTGCCCCAGGCTTTGCCTGGTCAGGTGTGCAGAACTGTGTCGTGTTAGGCCAAAAACTGTCCCTTCACTGTCTTTCCCAAAGGAGCAAGGGATTATCATCCATGGAAGAATGTACATCGCTTCACCGTTTGTAAGTAATGAACGTTTCAAGAAGCTTATGACAAATTTGCAAGCCCATCAGTTGAGTTTCTTGGATTGGACCTGGAAGCCATAAGCTAAAAGCTCAAATATGAATCCTTGTAAAATTTGAAGCGTGCAGAAAATATGTTCTCTGGTCAAGAATTCTTTAAAGAACTAGGAGAGGAGTGGTCTTCAGAGATCTGCTTCTACACTGAAGTTTGAATAATAGGGCTGAGTGTTTTTGGAGGCCCAGGGCAAAAGGGAAGTTAGCACCATATGAAACATGCAAGGGCTGCAAGCCTGGACTAGATCTTTACTTTTTTAAAAACTACATGGCTTTTGACATTGCTTTTGAGAACATGGAAATAAAGTGGACAAGATACTGTGAATACTGCAGCTTCTCTCTCTTCTCACTGATTTAACTCTTTATTTGTATCTGGCTTCCACATTTAGTTTCCAATTTTTCCTTCCTTCCCATTGTAAAAATGTATTTTCTTCTCCAAAATGTATTTTCTTTGTTGCTTTGTAAATTCTTTGGTTTCCTCAAAGATTCAATGACACAGAGAAGAACCTCTTGGATCCTTTCTGTTGATTTTTCTTCTTTCCTAATAGACTATCTACAGACAGTCTTCTAGTTCTTTTTTCCTTATTTTATGTGTTTGAACTCTTAAGAGAACTCAATTCTCCTTTCCAGTAGCCATCAGCTGTGGCAGGCAAGGGGCTGATGGGGCAACCTACTTTTTGTCTCTTTGCAGTTTGGTTACATTGATGGAAACATTTAGTAAAATGGTTTTGTTTTGCTATAAACTCTAATTCTACCTCAAGCTTCTTTCCCCCCCTCTATTTTGATAGGATCAGTGTATCAGCAGTCATATCTGGCTCTAGAGTCTAAATGCAATAGATACCTGGCTGCCTTTCATCACATAGAAGAAAAAAAAAAAAGAAATTCAAAATAATAATTTATTTTTTCTAATACTAATTCTTCCAGATTCCACTTTATCACTCATAAAACCCACCTGACTACATATTAGAATCTCCTCCATTTTACCTGATATGTAGAAATGCAATCACCTTTATTTCTACTTCTTATTATTCATGGTAGCTATATTTTCTATATAATTAGGAATTGTACTTTTCCTCAGAAGTGTTTGGGGAGGATGAAGTGCTGTATAGTTCTTTATTCTTCTTTGATTTGACCCAAAGTAGTTGGGATGGTCCATGCATCATCCAAAGAGCCGTTCACTAAATTCTGATCGATCAGTCACTGAGATGAGCAGAAGTGAAACTGATTGGATATATGCCTGCTGCTGACAGCAGAAATACAAGATAGTGATGTTGCAGCAAGAGGGTCTGCAGAGTCTTTATGACTGGTACTGATGTATGAGATGGAAAGAAATCAGGGTGTTTTAATGTTGGGTTTGTAAGTTGCAGTCTAGAGAAAAACAGTTGTTATTATTTTAGTTGTTATCTATCAACTAAACTGGTTTTCAATTGAATTGTTTGGGCCTTTTTAAACTTTATATGCCAAAAAATTAATAATTTGAGTATCTTTCTTAGTGCTTTCTGAAGCATTGAAAATATGAACCTGAATAGTGTATGGTGCTTTAAAATTGTGTTTAGCATAGAGGTATTTATCTATTTGTCATACAGAAGGAAAATTAATAATCTTCTTTGTGCACCAAAACTTTTATACTGAATGTTTTCAGAAATTTCATTATGTAGAAACCCTATGGAAGCTGTGCTGTCCAAAACATTTTTCTTTTCATGTACTGTAATGTGTGTTTGTTCAAACAAAGAAATGCTTATCTGTTGAAAAGATAGCAGTGATAAATTACTTCAGCTTTCATGCTTACCTCCTGTTTTCCATTTGGCATTAAATTCCTAGTTGAATCCCAGAGGCAGATATATCTGAATTCAAAAAGTTACCTTGATGCCTGTTTTTTAGCCAGCCCCTGTGTTGTGATGATAAAAAAAAAGGAAATTTAGTCATCGAAACCATCCTTCTTGTATAGTTTAAATACCACTAGATATGAAAAGGGTTGCAATTTTTACAATTTTCTCTGAACCATATTAGTTTTCAGAGGCTCTACAGGACCTCTACCTTTACTGTCACAACAACAGCACTTAGATATCAACAGTTTAAATATCAGTTGAATCCAAATAGCACGCAAATTGAGCTTCCTATACTTACCCTATCTCATTATGGATAATGCTGCATATGCTCTGTTAATCCTTTTGAAAAATTGACTCCTGAATGACTTTCTTTTACTACTATAAATCACATCTTCATGGTGTTTTTTTCCTGTCATTGACTTTTAAGTTCAAAGGTCTCTTTTATTTTCATCAGAAAACAAATTTCTCTCTATGCTTAACATGAAATATTCGGGGCTCGTTTTTTCCATTTTAATGGAAGTTCATCACTCTCCCCTGCCTTCTCCTCACTGAGTACGTGATACTAAGGCAATGCACAAGTGGAACATACAAAACCAGAAGGGTAGCAAAACAGTTCAAGAACCTAAAAGGTAACATGATGTAAGTTAGTTGTATTAGCATATCTGAATGCGTAAGAAAAAGTAATTGTGAACTCTTGCCTCATTTTCCAATCTTTACCATGCATCAGTTGATAGGATTATTGTTATTTCAAAAATACCAACATCGGCTTTTAAACAGGAGATGCTATCTGTCCTCTTTAGATGTTTATCTTCATCTACATTTTCACTGATCCATATTGGTTGCCGTTTGAAGGAGTGTAGGCGTCTGCTTGTGAAAGAGGTGAAGTTTCTTACACCGCTTTAGGAGGAGAATTTCCTGCCCTAGGATGAACAAATATGCACTTGACCAAACTCTTAACATCAATGTGTGACAGTTTTCTATCTGATGATACATGTACTAAAATAGAATAGCTTGGTGGGAAGGCAAACAGTCTGAAACAGTTGAACTGTGTGACCCCCTCAGGGCTGAAATGTTGATACTGTGCTACAAAAACCAAGATATGGAATATCTCCTTTTGTAAGGTAAAATTCTGCTAGGCTCAATGAACTACTCATTATTAGAATTATTATTAACAACACTACTATTATTATTTTTGGATTCCAGCTGGGTCCTCTGCATTCCTAAAAGGATTATTTATAGTGTAAAATCCTACCAGGAAAGGTGCACTTTTTAAATAATAAAAGTCAAGGACATTTAGTATCTTGCAGTGCTGGCTCTACAGCAAAGGCAATATTACTGTTACTTTGGGGCCATCAAAATTCAAACCCTTCACGTGTGGAAGAGCTGTCTGAAAAAATGATTTTGAAAATGCTACTTCACATTAAAAGTAGCTGGAAAAAATTGTCCCCAGGATGGTATTATCTGTATGTAGCCAGTCGTTTAACAAGGAGCTCTTCCAGACATATTCCTGTTCTTCAGAAACAAAATCTGTTTTCTGGAGTACATTAGCCTGCAGAGGAGAAGAAACAGGGAAGCTATTAATATGTTTTCCCATTTAACCACAAATGCTCCTAACTCTCACGGAGAATATAGACAGTTCTCTTTTGGCAAGCAAATGCTTGTTAAGGGCACTTTGCTGGATGCATTTGTGCTATTCTGTAATCTTGGTGGTCTGCACAAATGGGCACAATCCCCAGAAAAATGACAGCAGGTGAACATTAATTAAATACAAGAACCACTCTGGCTTGTTGGTAGAAGGGGAGAGCACGTAGCTCATCTCCTGCTAATGGCATGGTTGACTTTCTTTGTAAATTATTCCAGCCCTGCAGTCCTTCACTTTGGTGAGGGCAGGAATTTTGGTGGTGGGACTTTTAATTAGTGGCATTTGGCCAGGGAATACCCTCTAAGTTAAGAGAGCTGGAGTGCTACAATTATTTTTTCCCAAATATATTTATTTGTATATTTAATTTTGATTTGATTTGATAGTATTTAGACTGAGTAATTTGAAATATGAGCAAAGCGGGTAAGATGTATTTTGTGGAGTCTTTGGAAAATCTTTTCTGAAATTATTGCATGGTGAGTAGAATTCGATCCATGCCATAAGATAAGAGGCTGCTGTTTAAAGATATTTCGATGAAGCACAGACACTGTCATGTCTACATGGTATGGTGGTGGATTTCTTTTTTACTCAGAAGGTCATCCAGACCTGTTAAAGACAAGTGAATAACCTCATTTTTCCCTCCTTCCCCTCTCTTTCTCTTTTTCTTTCCTCTGTATTGCCTGTATTATAACAATGCAAAAGTCTTTGGTGACCCTTCATGTGCAGCACTATTCAATGTGAAAGTCTTGTGATGATGAAATCATCGAGAGAAATCAATTTAGCTGTATTGTTATCACTGTATTTAGAAAAGGGCAACCTTTGGAGACAAGAGTTTCGGTGGACTGATAATGTATCACAGCAGTGAAGCAAGTGCTTCTTTGAGACAGTCATGGGGAAACAAAATATTCTCCCATCAGACTTGCCCTCCTCCTCCCCCATCCCTAACGGCAGCACAATGTTTGCTGTTGTTAGCGGCCACCTGCTTCCCTTCAAATCCTCCTCATGCAAAACACAATCGTTTCAGAACAGTCATACATTTGGAAGCAGCAAAGCAACTCTCCAAACCCCACTGATTGTGTTGTGTGGCAACCCCACTGTAAGCAATTTCTGCTGCTTGGAAGGCTGGTAGCTGCTTGGCAAGCTAAAGAAGAAGCTTCTTCCCAATAACAGTATTTTTTCTTTTATCCCAGAGTGTGGTATTATTTTTCTAGTGGTATGATTAGGAAAGAAAATATATACAAAGCTTAAGAAGTATTCCGATGTATTTATAATACAGCATTATGATGGGAATTAAATAAAATCACTCAAGTGCTTGAGTTCATTCAAGTACTTGGGGGCTTTTAAAAAGAAATAATTGTTGCATAGAAAGTCTTGCCTGAATAGCAATTATTTGATTAAAGGAATACTGGCCCAGGTCTTGTGCTTGGCTTTCTATGAGCTTAAGCATGCAATCATTCTTTATTGCCATTGTTGAACCTAGATAGATTTAAATAGGGCTTCTCCCACGTAGATTCTTTAATGATACTTTTAGGGAAGAGAACACAAGTAAATTGAAATGAAATCCCGAACCCACATCTCAAGGAAGAGGGTGGGACAGGTTGTGAAAGGAGCCCCAGAGCTGTCAGAAACTGCAGGAGTAGCATTACTCAGCAAGGAGATCAGAGAGCTGGAGTCTTTCTGAGGATGGAATAACAACATTCCTTCTGCTGAGAGTCCTTTGCTTTGACTGGATGCAGATGACATTCTCTCTGAACCTACTGCTGCCTACAACAATACTTCCAAATGTAACTGGCTCCCATTCCTGCTGCCTGCAAGCAGTTATAGAAAACAAGCTGGGTTTCTAGGTTTTCTTAGACCCACCCTACATAAGAAATGCAATTTCTTAACTGTGCATAGGGAGAATAAAAAAAAAATTGGGAAAATCATACTAAAAATCTTTGTAAGACTTGAAAAAACTTGTTTTCTGTCAACTGAAATCTAAAGTGCTGAGAAGGAATGACATACTGCGACGTGGGAGATCTCAACAAGTATTGAGAAAGGGTGACTCTGGGAAAAGCCTCATGCTCCTGGAAACATTCTTGTTTTGCAAAGTGAGTAGCAGCTGATTGTTAAAGCATGGTTGCTGCTGATGGCAGGGAAAATGGCTAAAACTCCAAAATGAAATAGAGTAGAAAGTAAGTTTTAAGAAGAATTCTGTCTGCAAAAGCCTTGTGCTATAGAATTCCTCTTGCCAGGAACGGAACAAGGACTTGACAGATACAGAAGTAGCAACAAGCAAGCACAGCTTTTCCAGAGGTGATGGAAATGTGCTCAGAGCAATGATGCAAGCCCTCAGTGATGATGGGTGTGTTGCCCATCTCTTTCCTGTCCAAAGAAGTCTAGAAATACTCAGTGCATCCTTAATAGTCTGGAGAGACTTGGCATGAATTGTCACTGAGCATTTATTTGAAATGTAGTTGCAGGGAAGTATGAAGCCAATATTCATTTAATCTCAAGACTACAGAAAGATGTGAAAAAAAACTCCATCCCAAATAACTCAGAGGTGCAATTGTTTACCTCAAGGCATCTGATTTTTACAGGTTCAAAGAAAACAGATCTGTTTCTTGTCTACTGCTGTTGGAAATTTTGCAAGGTTTATATAGGAAGTATTCTGGTTTTCATAGATAAATGTATTTAAACAACTTAAAACAGAGGTCTTGAGGATTGCCACAGTAGTCTATTCCTGTTGACATTAAGTGATAGTGTCTGAGAACCTGCCACCACATCTCTCTGTTATTAGTGTTCTGTCAGGTGTTTGTATCAGGTCACTCCTGTACTTGGCATGTCCTGAAATGATTGCAAGATTCTTGGTCTGAAAGGAAAATATGTGAAATTACTGGGATTTTTTCAGTAGTAGTTGGGGGGAAGAAATCATTGTTTCAAGTTCCTTTTTGGTGTTCAGGAAGGAATGGATTGAAAAGACAAAAAAACCACCTGAGTTCTCCAGGAGCATATCTGAAGATCCCATAGAAGGACGTGTTGTTCTTGTAGTTTCACATCCAGTTTTCAAAGCAGCTGGATAAATTCAGAAGTAAGGGGTTTTTTGTTACAATAAACATACAGTTCAGAAAACCCCCTTAAAGTAAAAATTTAATGGATTATGCCTGGCTATCATCAATAGATAGTTCCATGAACAGGATAAGATATTAAAAAAAAAAAAAAACAAACCAAAACAAACCAATATAAAAAGTACTGGTGTACTGTAATTTATATTGGAATTTCACCACCACCACAGGTCTGCATAAAATCAATATGTTTAAGCCATTCAGCTTCAGCTCTTAAGGATTTTAATGAGTCTGTTCACTTTGTAGATATTCTGAGTTAGTATAAACTGTTCCCTTTACATCCCTGTAATAAGCCCAAGAGATTCAACATCCCTGGAGATGTTGTACAAAGACAAGGTTTCTAGCAGAGAATCCTCTGCCTATTTACTTTGGACATCAGGCAATAAGGTCCTGATGGTTGTTATTAATTAATTGTTGTGATTATTAAACAAGGTTAAAACTTGAGTTAATTTTTCATCTAGAGACTGTGAGTCAGTGGGAAATGGGTATGGTTATTCTGGGATGGGATTTGACCTAAATTTCTTTTTGGTTAGATTTGCTTACTGACCTCTTATTTTTGAGATCTCTGAACTATCTCTTCTGTGGTCTCAAAAAATTGCTGACTTGATTAGTGCTAGTAATTTAAATTTCAATATCTGGCATTTCTTTGCTGATCTCTTCTGTTTCTGTATGTGTCTAAGTGGGTTCCCCAGTCACCACTAGAATCTCAGTAATTTCAGACTGTCTGGGGGAATTTTTTATCTAAATGGAGAACAAGCATTTGGAGTGGGGGGAAGTGGCTGGAATTGGACTTTAGGCTTGTCAATAGAGTGAAGGACGGAATGGACTTGAATGATGTTCAGATGCAGGCATTGTTTTATCTTCATCATCATTATGCTGTGTGTGAAGAGTAGCAAAAGAGGTGGAGAGAGATGTTGCTCAAAGGAAAAAAGAGACCAAAGGAAAAAGTGGAAAAGTATAGCATGGAGCAAAGTTGGGAGAATTGGTGGAAGGAGTCTGCCAAGAGTGGGATAAAAACACCAGAGGAAACATGGTAAAGCCCCTTCCAAGCATTCTGAATCCCTGTTCAGCACTTCAAGTCAGCTTTCTCCAGGCTAGCTGTTATGTCTGGCTGGTTTGAGGAGCTCCAGGTAGCAATGAAGATTGGGCAAAGACTTTAGCTTGGCTGTTCAGGCATGCTAGGAAAATATTTTGGATGTTGTCATGCTGATATCTGTGTTGCTTTGTTGTAACAACCCACACTAACCAGGAAAAACAGACTAAGAAAGTGCAGTAATGTCCCAGTGCTGCAAATGCACCTTTGTCCTCTCCTCCTTTCCACTGTTTGCTCCCCACTGCCCAAAGGCTTTTTATCCTCTGGACCAGATAAAGGTCCTTGACAAAATATGTTGCAAGGCAGACTTGCTGAAGCAGATTCTTGATCTGACATCAATCCAGCTTCAAATTTGCATATGAAAATGTAATAGGGTAATTTATCACCTTTATTCAGATGTAGGGATAAAATTGCAGGCAGCTAACAACCTTCATTTGTATGTTAAAAGTTAGAGGGAAGTTAGGCAGTTAGATAGCAGTACCTTTCATTTTCTGATGCGGATTACCCAGGGGTAATAATCATCATTCATAGTTTTTTCCACTGGCAACTTTACCTGATACTGGCAGGTAAATCACAGAGCAGAGCATGGTGCTATCCTCTAGCTTTGATACTTTCAAGACTGTCTGGTCTTCAGCAAACATCCAGTATAACCCAGGCAGGACTTTCAGCATAACTTTGAAAAATAACTAAGGAGTTTGAAAAGACTGTGTTCTATATGAGAGCAAACAATAAAGTGAGTGTGGAGGAGGCTTCATTAAGATTGTTTGACCTATGAGAAAAATAAAGAGGAGGACAAGACAGTCTTTCCTTGTGATTTACTTTCTATGCCTATGAATCATGGTTTTTTTTCCTCTGTTATTGTGATTGCATTTTTTTTCTCAGCACTGCTCACCCTGTCATTATGGGTAGAAAATGTAAAGGGACTGTGATATTTTCTCAGCAGTGATGAAAGGAACAGGACACTTCAAGGACATGCTATAAAAGTTGTTAGGACTTCAAGATGTTATAGCTTCTTCATCTGAAAACACTATGTACGATCTGTATTGGATTAATGTGACTCAGGCTGAAAGGTGCTGGCTATACCGTAAACAATATTGATCTCGCATATTTACTTTCTAACTTAACAATTACATTAATTTCCATTTTTTTTCCCCAGCATTTCTGGGTGAGTACACTTTCGAGGCTGTAAACCCCATGAGGAGGAGCCTAGCAGTTCATGTTGGCAAAGAGTCTGGCAAAAGACATTGCTTAAATATTTGCCAAGAGCAACAGAGGTTTGTTTAAAAAATAACTGTATATTTCAGCTATTGTCTTGGGAGCCTTATTGGAAAAGAGCAAATAGAGGCAAGCAAATAGAGGCACAAATTTTTGAAATTTTTATAAAAAGCTTTCAAAATATTAAGGAGCATTTGCAATATAGTGCAAGTTACATATATTTTAGTATGGTTTGATGTGGGTTGGCTTTTTCCCTATTTTTGGTCAAGAGGAAGGGAAGAGAAAGCAGGAGGGGCTGTGTGCTGTGCAGTCAGTGAGAAACCTTGGAATTGAAAAGTACAAAATGAAGAACAGCAGATGTGAAACAGTGGTTTTTGACTTCCTTCTTATGAGCACAAATGTATCAACTTAATAACATCATTTAAAACCCCTCTTTTGGGGCCATGGAAATAAAGAATGTGGAAATAATTAGTGGTAGTCGAAACAAATCCATAACAAGTCATTTGTTCTTAGTGAAATGTTTCTCCATATTGTTTTATGGTTTCTATCTGTCCAAAGTATTCCCCAGACATAAGGTAACACTTCTGACATTGTATAAGATTTCTATGCAGGAGTATAACATGGACATGGCTTTGTCACAAAAGACAAATTCTCCTTGCAATGTGCAGCAGAGCTCTTTGCTGACTGAAGGGAAAGATGGAAGCCCCAGTGATACATCACACTGCAGGCATAGTTCCCTTCAAACATTATAATTTTAATCCAATTATATCAGCAGGTCAGAGAATTGGTGGGCTTTCATACTGGTGGTATTGTGTGAAATATTAGTTGACCTATGCAGATGAATAACTAGAGGATTTATTTATGAGAGTTACTGGTGTTTTTCAGAACATCAAAGACCTAGCCAGCAGATTATGCAGCAGATGTATTACATGAAATAGAATTGATCATGATTTCCTTGATATATGGGGATTTTGTAAAAAGGGAGAGCATAATTATTGAATAGCTTCTACTACAGTACTCACAGGTTTTTTTGTTCTGTTTTGTTCCTCCCTCCCATACTAGTTACCTTGATGTGATAGAATAAGAATTTTGCCCTAGTAGAAGCTGTGGAGAAGAATCATCAGCTCCTAATTAGGTCAGCACACTTAACATTTTGCTACCAAATATGTCATCTGTCTAAAGGTAGATTGGTTTATCTTAAGGTTCATGGTTTTGAGCTCATGCAGCCTGAGTAGTGTTTTTCTTCAAGAAGAGCTTCGGTGGTAGGAGTGGTACAAATCTTCTCAAGCTGTGCAAGAGTGGCAGGAAACATGGGCTGTTTTCAACAGAGCAAGTGTGGGTCACTCGCGGGTGGGTTGAAGTACATTCGTTTCCGTTTTGTTAAATTATCTGCAGGCAGCCAGAAGCATTCTAATTTTTGCAGTGCTGTTTTGTTAACTGAAAGAACCTAATGAAATTTTTACATATGAGCTGCAGCATGAGCTCTTGGGTCTTTTGAAGACAGCAGCTACAGTGGATGACGTTTTTGAGGAGTTGAGGTAGATATTATAGCACACTTAACCCTTTGTTTTTGCTTTTCCGTGGTGTGCCAAGACTATGCTCTAAACACCAACCACCCTCAGTGTGGATAAGCTTCTGTGCTGAAGTGTGAGGGTGGACACGACAAGTGAAGAAAATAAAGGCAGAAAATAAATGCAGTTGTTTGGTGTCTGTACCACATGCCAGCACCACTGACATCAGTAGGATTGCTCCTCTTTTTACCAGCAGCAGCGTTAGTTTTGTAGCATCTGAGTACTACAGGACTCGGATGCTTGTGGCAGATTTCTGGGGAAGTCTCCAATTGAGAGTAGTTTTGTTTAGGTCTTCCATGAAAAATCCACTAAACCAAAAGGCACTATTTGAGGTGAAAACTTTGTGATGTTCAGAGTGGTGGGCTCCCTATTGATAGCACTGAGTGTGGTAACAGATATTGGTCTGTTATCTGGCACACTTAGTTCAGATTAAAGCATTACACATTGTGTGCAAACATCTCTATTCACTGTAGAGATGTTTGAAGAATTTCTTCTGAGAAGAGCACTGAGCTGGTAGGTCATTTTTGAAGTTGTTTTAGCCTAACAGGCCTTTCCCAACTCTGGAAAGCTTATGAGAGTCAAAGGAAAAGAACAGCCTTTGCTGGGATGCTGCAACAGTTGCATGAGAAATGGAAGTGGGTCATTCTGGGTGCAAGATTCAATTGAAACATATTTTGTCAGCATTGAGACATTTAAAGATCCATCTGCAGAGGGTGTGTCCACTTCTTCTGCCATGACATCTGTTTGGAAGGAAGTGTAAAATTTTCTTTGTGATTCACACCAGAGCTACAGAGTTAGGAAATTCCCTCTCCTGTCGTTATGTTTGGTGTCTCACCCTAGAGTGGAATGGACCATGGTTTTCTAAAGGTCCAAGTTAAAATGAACTTCTAAAAAAACACGTGAGCAATCAAATGGTAATTTCTCTTATTATAGATGCTGGGAAATTTAGCTCTTATTGTGACACTTTTAAGATGTCTGAAATTTATTTATTAAAACACCATAGAAAGGATTGTTGGGAGGCGTCCTTTCCAAAGTAGGATAATGAGTAAGAAAACAGAGGGCAAAATGCAAGAATTTGTTTCAGAAGAGTGGATATTATATGTTAAATATTGCTGTTTATAATAGAAAAAAACTGTTATTTTAAACTACTCTTTAAAATCTCATGGTTTGGACTAGTTAATTTTGTTTCCTGCTTGGGTTTGAGCATTTCATGTCCCTTGGAGATTAGATGTTGTAACTAGTGTTCTCAGTAGTAGTGCATTAAGCTGCAAAGTGCTGGATTTCAAGCATATTAAGAAGTAAGTACTCTTGAGTTTTTATTGTTGCCACATACCTTCTGATAGCCAGTTCCATAATCATATAATATGATGCCTCAAACTGATAGGTTTATTGTTCTAAAAAGATTAATAGGCAGATGTTGACCCTGGCAGCCAGATAGAAGGGAAAATTTCCAAAGCATTAAATGTGATATTGAATTTGCTGCATTAAATGATCTATCTTTATTTTGGTTATGTTGCTTATCTGTTAATTGTGATCTGTAAGTCTAGTTACAAGTGTTTTTTAAAAATACTGCCAGAAAGTAAAATCTTGTGTTTGTAGACCTAGCGGACAGAGGATAAGGTCAATCTCTTTTCTTATTGTGATATCCTGAACACTTCAAAATGCTTCTACATCTATGCATTTTGAAGTGAATACTGCTGTAAAATCCGGGTCGCTTCAGTTGCTCTACAACACAGTCTCAGAGGACTTTTGGTAATGTTGTGTACTGTATCTGCTTCTGGGGCTCCCAGCATAAAAAGGAAATGGTCCTGTTGGAGTGGTTCCAGAAGAGGGCCACAAAGATGATCAAAGGACTGGAGCACCTCTCTGATGAAGGCAGGCATAAAGACTTGGGATTCATCAGTCTGGAGAGGAGAAGGCTCTGGAGAGGCCTTATAACATCTTCCAGCAGCTAAAGGGGTCCAACAAGAGAGCTGGAGAAGGAACTTTCACAAGTGCATGTGAACATGACAAAGCATAATGACCTTAAACTGAAAGAGGGCAGAAATACTAGGATGAAGTTCTTTACTGTGAGGGTGGCAAGACAATGGAACAGGTTGCCCAGTGAAGTTGTGGAAGCCCCATCCCTGGAAATGTTCCAGGCCAGGTTGGATGGGGCTTTAAGCAACCTGGTCAAGTGGAAGGTGCCTCTGCCCGTGTTGGGGAAGTTGAAAGTGGATGATCTGTTAAGGTCCCTTCACACCCAAACTGTTCGTTTATATTTGCCCACTGAGTTAGAAAAATTGGTTCCCTCAAGGCAGAGTTTCTTAGCATGGGCACAGTCTTTCAGCAAAGCATTGGAGCAGCCTTTTTTATCAAGTGGAGCAGCCTCTCTCTCATACTTTGCAGTTCAGATAATGGGTGGATGAAGCGCAGGACAATTGCTGAGCACATAAACATATCTTTAAATGGATCTATTTTGAGGAATTACAGAAAATAGAGTCTGTTTGGAATAATCTGACCAAACTAGCAAATATTCAAGTTTATTTTCTGTTGTCTGTGAAAGCAAGGAGATTAGTATTTGCCCACAGAGTAATCACATTGGATCTGCCTTTTAAGTTGTTAGAGGATATACAGTTGGCTAGGCATATCTGTAGGGCTGAAATGAGAGAACTGTCTCTCGTTTGTTTTCTCCAGTCAAGCATAAATCTCAAATTTTAAGGGCATTCTACCCTTGGTTTAGATTTGTTTATTTTAGTTTTACAGTCTCAATTTAAAATCCATTTTAATGAGCTGTTTATGCAATGATAGTGTTTTTAATATATGTTTAGGTTTTGTGCAACTCTAAGTCGGGCAATTATGTGTGAAGAGGGCATAAATTAATAATATGGCAAAGGCAACTGGAATACCTCCAACGTACCAGCCAAACGTGATTTTGAAGTGTCTGCCTGTTTGCTTGCCTCTGCTCCACACCTGAGTTCAAGCTGCAGTTTCTTTCCTCATGGGTGGCTTTTCTTTTCTTGCCTTGTTGCCTCTTGAAGCTAATTAGGACACCCAGCCTCGTGCATGACTGGTGTCAGTGATGGTGTGGGTTTGAGTGTGGGATGAAGGTCAGGGAATGGGGGAATGCCAGAAAACCAGTATTTCTGCCCACATTTTGCCATCATTCTGCACTTAACTTGCTCAGTATGGTGAAGTAGAATGGTACCAAGACTCAAGTCAGCACGTCAAAGCAGCTCTGTAGTAATCGTTACCCAAGGCCATAGATGGCCAGCTTGGGATCCTCAGCTAGTGTTTGGAGTGTTGCAAGCAAACCCAAATCCCAGAAGCATCTCCAGTAGGGAACATGGTGCATGAATGTTAGCTGGGCAAAGACTTTTCAAATGCTGTGTTTGCCTGTGGCTTTTCTAATCATGGCACATCTACATGGGACAGTTTGGTGCCCCGAACCTTGCCACAGTGCAAGGTATGACAGGGCCTTTTGATGCTCTTTATGTGTGGCTACTCCCTGACCTCTCATAAGAGGCTTCATAATTTGTCTCCAGACATACCTTGAATATAATAACAAGAATAATTAAAACTCAAATAGCAATTTGGTTCTCTGACCATCTGGGATCCAGCCTGAGAGATGAGATGTAATACAGGCCCTAAAGCTGTTAGTAAGGTAAGCTTTTTTTTTTTTTTTTTTTTGGTAATTAATTTAAATGGTTCTTAAATGATTTTTAAATGAGTTCATACTCACAGCAGCTTTGAAAATTTGTGTCTTGCCGGTGGGATCTGACTGCTACTTCTACTGTTGTGCCTCAGTCTGATTCCCAGCTGGAAAACCCAAACCTCTGTATCAGCTGGGTGCAACCTCAGCACAGTGATAAAGGAAAGTGAATAAATAGTTGGAAGCTTTTCTAAACATAATTTAGAGAATCCCTTTCTTAATATATGAACCCCAGGGAGAAAGGAAAACAGGGAGGAAGAGAATATTACATTTGATTTATTAGCATAATTGTGTGATGGCTCTGTTACTTGCTTGGAAAGAGGATGCTGAGAAGTCCTGAGTTCATGAAGTTAAAGCTGATGGAAGTGTTTTATGGAATGTCACTTTCTAGCAAGGTTTTCTCTTCTTCTAGAGGTTTTCTGTTCTCCTTTTCAACCTGGAAAGGCTGTATTGGGTTTTATTCTACTTAGGAAACCAACTACACATTGAGTGTTGAGGGAGGAACTGGAAGAATGGCAGAACCAGATCACTTAATTCTGGCTGCACCCTGGGGCTTCTGCACCCAATTGTAGCAGCAGAGTAAAGAGGAGTCACAACTGCACTGATTCTTTTCCAGAGTGAAATAGTGTCTCTGTGGCAGGGTGTGGCACTCCAGTGCTTGCCATTTCTAGCCTCATTAAGCTTGTTATTAAGAGACAGATCCGATGCTATCGGGTGCAGTGGTACACTGATGCAAATAGGCAACTTCCAGGGCCCAAGTTAAGCCAGTATGACACTGCACCCTGCCACCGTGGCAGCTCACTTGGAGGAGGGCTTATGCTGAGGCTGTGTAGCAAGCACTGAGATGGTTGATGTATTTCATGCCTCCTTAGCTGGGGCAAGCTTCCTGTGGGTATGGTGGAGTTACACTTCCAAAAGCCTGTGCAGGAGGACCCATGAGAATGAATTCCAACTAGCATCAAAGGGGAGAGGGAATCCTTTCAGATGCCACATGCTAGGTTTGGCAGAGGAGAGGGAAAAGGAGTGGTTGTTTCCTTGAAGAACAACTTTTAAGTTATAGGTGAAGCTGAGACAAAAGAGAAACTCTTTATCTTATCTAAATGTGAACATAGGCTTTTGATAGATTAATAATCTAATACTGACTACACAATTTTTTTTTTCTCTGTTAAAAATATCTGTCTTAAATGCAGGAGAAGTGGCAGAAAAGCATCCTGAGATTTTTCCTTTTGCAGCCATCACCACAAAGCAAGAAATCAGGTTTTGGTGCCCCAGCTCTTAGCAGAATTGTCCCATGCTTTAGTGCAGCAGAGACTGCAGAGGCAGTAGTTTTCAGAGATAATGCTGCCACATTGCCACATGTGCCAGCTGAGCCCTGATATTGGCTTCAGTGCTGTCATCTTCAGGGCTGTTGGTTAGACAGCTTATACCTTCTGGTCTCAATATGTTTATGTCACCAGCAAGGTTTTGGGGCTAAAGCAGCCCAAAGGCACTATTTCAGGCCCAACCAAAAGACCAAAAAGTGCGTTTTCTCCTAGGGCTCCTTTTTTTTTTTTTTTTCTTTTTTCCTTTTACTGATTGCTCTGTGCCTGACAGACAGTTGTAATCCTCACTTGAAGATACACATCATGGTGGGCAGCCTGGGGTTAACCTGAGCAATTTTGCCAGCTGTCTTTCAGACCTGGGTTTTCCAGTCTGATCTCAGCTGTCAGCATTTGCAGTCCTTGCTGCAGAGAACTATCAGGCCCAGAAACAAGTAACGTCACCAAAAAGGCACTCCAGCAGATTGTATTTCAGTCCATCTTTACCAAAAGTCTTTAAAATTTCCTGTGGATCTTATAGGAGCCATATGAAGTATCCTGGGAAGCTTTATCAAAGGGGGGATACCAAGATGCCAGTGGGAATTGTCACTGGGGGTTATGGAACCATCTTCCCAGCCCTTTTCAGCTCATTTCCCAGGTTGTGAGCCAGGAAAGTTCCTGCTTGATTCAAGCCTATCAGAGTGTGATTCACAGATGTTTTAGCTATGTCTGGGGGATGCCTCGTGGTTAGAGTACAACTGCACAACTAAGTACAACTCAGGAGAATGTGAGGGGGTGTGGGGACCTGGCAGAACTAAATTTAATTGTGAGACAGTTCCCTTCTCCTTCACCTGGACAGCCGGGCAGTACCTTCAGCTTGCATTTGAGGAGCTTCTCTTTAGCATTTAATTTGCACTTTTTCACTGGTCCCACCAGATCTAGGGTAAATAAATAAATACATATATATAAATGAAAATACCCTAGCACATAAAATAAAAATCACCACTAGAAAACCAGAAACAGTCTTAGGAAGAAGGAAATCTTGGTTGTAAGTGGGCCACATAGATGAGAGACTGCAAATTTCTTGTTGCAAGCAGATTATTTCCACCCCTGGCTGCTGTTCATAGTAGAAGAATTCCACTGAATTGGTCCTCAAACAAGAGGACAGAGGAGGATGACATCCTGAAACCATCTTCCGCCACCTTTGAAGGGTTGGGATAGTCTCTCCACTCAGAGTTTCAGAATAACTTGTTCTGCTGCATGATACAGAAAAGCTTGAAGCCTTTTGAAGAGGTAAGAAACAGAGCTGGTTTAGTCCAAATTGTCTTGCAGCTTTATTAGGAGGAGAGCAGCACATTTGTATGGTGCTGTCTGGACATATACAAACAGACAATTTCTGTGTATCCTTCAGAAAATACTAAGTGACCCTCCAGGAGTTTGTCCATGTAAGCATGCTTATGTCTTTCCTTCAGGCTGGAAAAGGGTTTTAGAAAAGTTAGGGAGTGAATGAGGATATTATTTTGAAAAAAAAAAAAAAGGAAGGGGAAGTTAGCTACCCAGTTTATTGTAGCAGTGGTGTATAGATGCTGCCCTCCATCTGGTGGGGTAGGGCAGGATAGCGACAAACACTGCTGGGGGAGAGCCTGTCTACCCCTCAGTGTTGCTGTGTGACCATTACTTTCTGTACTCCTGCCCTTGCAGATTATTTCTAACTCTTTATCCCACTCTTTGCCTCACTCTGTTGGTTATTTAGTCAGAAAATTATTTTCATCCCCATCAAAACCCTCCAAGCTTCATTCCCATCTCTTTGGTCCTGCTTTCCTTAATCTATTTTTGCTTCTGCAGTAGGAGTAAATTCCTTGCAATTGAGGAGTATCTTTTGCTTATTCATTTTAATCACAACCTTAACAGTAATTCAAATGGTGTTAGGCTCAGATTGGACTCTGAGCCTTAGTCCAAACTGTACAGGACTGAGACCCTACAGTATGTTACTGGAAATGTTTTATTCCTGCAGGTGAAACAACAGATCCTGTTAATGGGAAATGAAATGACTAATAACAACTGGCCCCTGCTGTTCCTCTGACAAGCCAGCTTGTTGAGAGTGGTTTGGTGACTGATAAGATAAGGGAATGGAAAAGAGACGTTGAGAGGCTGTTTCATTGAAACTTAAACAAATCTCACACTCTGTAGATTGGTTGATGTCCTGCCCTAATACTTCACTTTTGTTATTAACCAGAAAAACAAAATCAAATCAAAGTTCCCAAGGCAAAACAAAACAAAGTGAAAGTTCCCAAGGCACAGCAAACCAAAACAGGCTAAATAAAAATATGCTGAAAGACATGCATAATATATTAACTGTAGTTTGCTTCATTTGTAAAGAGCAAAAGAGAACAAATAACCAGTGTTTTTGCCCCTTATGGGCCTTTGTCAGGGACATACTTCTCTGAACTGCTCAATGGAGAAAACAATATTTAAAAACCTTTTTTTGTAAGATTTTCCAAGCTGTTCTGCAAATATATATTAACTATTAACTTGTTCTTGGATTTTTTTTTTTTAAGCAGGACATTTCTAGCTCTCTGATTAATTGGCGTAAATTTATGCCAATAATAATGCAACCAGTTCAAACCTGCACACCTTTCTCTCTCTAGCAAGTGGGTGATACTGAGCTGTACAGAACAATTTACATGTATGTGAGCTGCCAGGATTAGACCTTTAAACATAATATCTGTGATATCCTCCTCAAAATTGCAGCTAATAATTTAGAAGCCTTTTTTTTTCTTCCCATCTTAGTCATAAATCCTCTTAAGACGTAATTCTAAGTAATGTAGATTTAAAGACTATAATTTTAAATCAAGTGTTTCTTTTTTTTCTTCCTTCCTTTTTTTTTTTTTTTTTTCCTAGAGGGGGGTGTATCCTGCAAATGCTTTAGAAATGAGTGCCTTATTTCCAGTACAGATAAAACCATTCTGGCCTCAGAGCTATCCTCAGCCTGACTCCTGTCCACATGCTGTCTAGTCCACACCCAGCTGGCTGCTGTTTGGTGCCAGAGCTTGCTGACACAGCCATCACTTGGAAACTTGTAGGAAATATCATCAAAGTATGTCCTAAACAGAACAGCATGGGATTTCTGAGGGACTTGATATCCTCTTCTGCACTCTAAAGGACTATATATATATATATACACACACTGTGGTGCTGTTGGCAGATGGAAACTAGTGTTTTTAAGAAGTTGATTTAAAAGGTGACAGATTCCAGGCAGACAAAACAAAACAGATTTTCTTGCTATTCTAATTCTTGCCGGATATATGCCTGGATATCTAAAGACACAGTGTGCTTTTCAAACCTTTACCTGAAATGACCTTGCAGAAATCTGGAGAATTGTCTTTGCAAACTTGTAGTCCTTATGTGTAAGGACTTCTTTTGTGAACCAGTTCTCAAAACAGGCTCAGGCTTTCTTTGTGACCCTTTTTCACCTCATGAAAATCCTTTTCTAATTTTTTAACAGTGTCTGTGTTTGAAAGCTTAAAAAACTGAATTAGAATATTTCAGTCTAACTGAAAAGCATTTACAAAAGTAGAAACTTGTATTTCAGACAAGAGCCTCACTTGTGGTTGAAGGGTGCAAAATTCATGATATGCTGCCATACATGCAGACTGTCCCTGGTCATGGAAATGCTTTATGAGAGATTTTATCCCTCACAGATGTCTTGCTTTGATAACTGGTAATATGCATGTATACTTGCAAACACAGAAGTTCTCTGCACAAAGGGCTGTTTTTTTCTTTTGAGAGTGTGGCTTTTAGGATTAGTTACTGAAGGCCCCATCTCCACCTTTTCCAGAGCAGAGGTTCCAGAAAATCTCTTTCTTTATCTCTTTCCAGAAGTGACCTCTGTTTGTACTTGGTTTTCAGGGTAAGACCTGCCTGTGCATGCAGCTTTTCCATTACTCTACTAATATTTCCTTTACTAGCTCATGACAGAGATACTTTACCAGTGGGCATATTGCAAATGCACATACAAGCCACTTGCAGGCACAAGAGGAACCTGTTTTGTTCCAAACAACCTTACTTTATGTTGCTATAGTGCTTGGAGTGCACTTTGCAATTTTAGTGTTAATTCAAGAACAAATGCTTGAAAAATTTATTCCAGTGCAGAATTCTTCTGCTCTTTGGTGTTTAGTGGTCATAGGCTAGTTCTGTAGAATCTTGCAATGTGCAGGGCTGTAGGGATATGAAAGGTTTCCATTAAGATTCTCCTTTGGAGGACACACCCTGATACATGATTGCTGTTTTTTGGAGGAGTTATTTATTTTTATTCCATTCAATTTTTTTCTTTGCTAAAAGCTTTCTGCCAGTAATTGCAGGCTCCAAAGTCAGCGGTAATATGGCAAAGACACATCCCAAATATAACAGATCCTAATTATACTTCTGTTTCTTAAAGTCTCTGTCAGGCTGATTTGTGCTTAAAGAGCAGCTTGCCAAACTGGAAGTGAGCTGGCTGGTGATGTGAGTAGGAAAACTGCAAAAAAATAATGACCTTAGTCTCTGTCAAGGGCATCTGCCTGCTCATTACTGCAGTGACGTGGTATCACAGAATCCCTCAGGTGTCCTCACTGATTCCTGGTGATAGAAATCCAGAAATCCTCCACTCTGCTCAAGAAGACCCTTTTTCTATGTTCATATGGGCATGATGAGATACACATCTATCCCCTCCAGGCTTAATTATATGACACGTGACTGTGAGCGAAAGTGGAGGGCAGGAAGGAACTCCAGCAAATCTCCATCCAGGCAGCTTTTCTAGCCAGAAGTAGTCTTGTGGTATCCCCAGCAGCACTGCTCATTCCTCTAGTCTGTAGTCTAAAAAAAGGAATGTATTTCTGTATTGTGGCTTTGCTCTGAGTAGTTTAAAACAGCAGTTTTCAACCTCTGTTGTGCTGCTAACTTCTCCCAACCACAAAAAATCACTGTGTGGCCCTAGTCTCATCCCATTACTTAAAATATAATACAAATATGGCAAATGCTTCTATCCTTGCTAGAAGTATGTTCTGTCTAGAGTCATGGACGCTGGTTTTAGAGGAGGCAGTTTAGTCCAAAACACTATTTTCTGCTTTGAATAAATGTGTTTGATACCATAACTGTAAACATTTTGCTGGGTCAAGGATAAGACTTTATTGCAAGTAACTCTCTCTAACAAGCTAGTAACGAAAAAAAAAAAAACAAAAACAAAAACAAAAAAACCCCAAAACAAACAAACAGAAAAACCCCCCAAACTCCAGAATATGCCTCTTTTGACAGAGGGCAAAGTTTAAAAAAAAGAAAAAAAGGAAAAAAAGAAAGTCAGAAGAGTAAATTTATATAACTCAATAACCTTTGACATTTTTAATGCCTTCCTTCCAGGAAAATGGAAGAAGTGACAATGTTTCTGATCATTGGAAGGGACTTGGGAAAAGTCTTGTCCACGTAGGAAATCTATGTTGGCAGAAAAGTTTCCAAGGCAGGCAGTTACTCATCTGAGTAATTCCTTAAATGTTAACCAGAATTTCTATTTCATGGGCTGATTTCCCAAATCATTGAACTGATCAGAAACTTTCCTCCAGTGCTTTCAGCACTATTCCTGGTGTAAAAGCCTCCTTCACTCCTTTTCTTTTCCTCCAGTAACAAAGTAAGAAAAAACCTGAGTTTTGCTTTCAATTGCTTCTTATGATCAGCTCTTGTAAGGACTCAATTCATGCTGCTTTTTCCACCATAAAAAACCCCCATGGCAACGCAAAGTTCCTTTTTCATTAGTACAGACAGCATTTGCAGGCCTGATAAAAGCATTCTCCTCTGGGCTGTTGTTTTCTCGAGACTTACTACTGCTACCATGTCTCAGGCAGACTTCATGGTCCTAATGCTAAAATGACTCTTTCTTGAGGAATGCTAAAATGACTCTTTACTCTGTGAGGGAGTTACTCACAAAGGTGGTAGACACACTACTATTTTTCCTCCCGTGTGTGTATGCTTTCTTTTTGGTGTCCTTAGAAATTTTTCCCTCCTGTTATTAGTGGTCTCATTTCAAGGTATATGGAGATTATGGTGTTGTGTATTGGAGATGAAACTTTGCCAAGCAATGGATTTCCTTTTTTTAAATTTTTTTTTTTTTAGTTTATTTTTAATTTTCAAGGTATCGTTGCTTTGGATAGCAGATGCAAATATGTAATCTCTTCACAAAGATTGTATGAATTGCAGTCTTTATGTATATATTCTGTATTGCAGAAATGCCTCCATGGTCAATTGGTTAATACCATTTGTGGCCCATTCTATGATCTGTCTATGATGGTGTTATACAGTGTCTAATCATACACTGATACTACACTGATAGTAAGAAAATCTGTGTTTGCATGATACAGTTCTCCATTGTATTATAATGGAGAAATTACTGCTGGTTTTATTCATTTTAGGATCAGCAGTAATTTAAGCTCAGTTGTAGCTGCTTTGATTTAAGTGGTTATGTGCTCTGAAATGGTGTTCCCTACCTTCCTATCCCCCGTATCTGTACAGTGTCTCCCAGCTGGCTGGGCTGCCTTGCCTGTGAGCCTGCTACTGCTCTGGGCTTGGGTGGATGGCTTTAATCTCTCTTCCAGCACTACTGCAGTCATAGTAAAACTCTGTATATTTTGCTCACATTTGGGCACATATTTGTAGGGTGTTTTGTACTAACTCTGTGCTCTGCTGACCCCTGGATATTTTAGCTGGACCTAGCTTGATGGGGAGTCATAATTGTCCTTCATTTGGCACATGTGAGACTACACCTGAAGTACTGTATCTGATTTTGGGCTCCCCAGTACCAGGAAGGCATAGGTAGACTAAAGCAAGGCCTCTGGAGGATCACCAAGATGTACAGTGAGTTGTAGCAGAGGATATATGAGAAGAAGTGGAGAAATCTGGGACTGTTCAGATCAAGAGAAGATCATTGGGGAATCTTATTGCTGTCTAAGATTACCTAATGGGAGGGGATGCATGTCAGACTCTTTTCAAAGCACAATGATATGAAAAGAAGCAACAGGCACAATTTGGAACATTTGAAATTCTGACTGTGTATATTTGGAGGGGAAAAGGTTGCCATAGGTGTGATCAAAGACTGACACAAATTGTCCGGAGACACTGTGAAATCTCCACCCTCAAAGTTATTAAAATACTTGACTGGAGAAGACTATGAGCAATCTCCTTTAAGCACAAGAGAACCCCCACTGGTCCTCTTATAAATATAAATTATAAATATAATATATTTCAATATAAATTATTCTGTGACATCCTTAACCTCAGAGAGAGAGAGCAGGTGATATGAGCAGCTTTGAAGGTCTGGATGGGAATCTCTGGGAATCAGTCTCCAGAGAAATAGGATTTGGGGAATAGCTAGTTTCAGAATCATAGAACAGCTCAGATTGGAAGAGATCTTGAAAGATCATCTGTTCAACATTTTGTGGGAAAAGAAGTCCAGATGATATTATCACCACCCTGTCCAATTGCACCTGGAAAACCTCCAGAGACAGAAATTCTACCACATCCCTTGGGAGGTTGTTCCAGTGGTTGATTGTTCCCAGAGTAAAAATTTATTTTTTATATTGAGCTGAAACCTCTCTTGGTACAACTTTTTTCCATTGCCTTTTGTCTTTTCCCTATATCTCCTTGTGAAGAGGAAGTCTCTATTCTCTTTGTAGCTGCCCTTTAAGTACTGGAATACCGTGAGGAGGTCCCCTGAGCCTTCTCTTCTTCAGGGTGAAGTGAGGCAATGACTGAATGTAATTCCCATCTAAAGTTTTATAAACAGTTCCACTGAAAGAGAGGAGAGCAAGACAGCTTGCAGGAAGGTGAAGGACAGAGACAGTAACTCTAGCCAGTTCTGATGCCTTGAAGTCTCCATCCTCCCAGATTTCTCTCCTCACTTCACTTTTATACTGTATATACATTTATACTTTTTGGGCCCGAAGCTGCAACAGTGTCCTTGGTTCTCAGGCTGGAAAAGGATTGTTTTGTCTAACCAAGCTGTGAAGAGAACTTGCTAACTCCTTATATGAAGTTCAGAGTTACATACTAATGCAGTACGGAATCTGGAAAATATGAAAGCTAAAACTTAAGGCATCATTCCCTGTTCTATTTTTGGAGTTCTTGGAGAGGAGCTGGGCACAGAATATCACTGCTGACCTGTGGCTTGTCCAGGACTGCTGTGGTTTAATCCCAGCTGGCAACGAAGTACCATGCAGCCACTCACTCACCCCATCTTCCACCACTCCTCCCTGTGGGGAGAAGAACTGGGTAAAAAAGTAAAAGTTGTGGGTTGAGATAAGAATAGTTTAATAAATGAAGTAAAATGAAATGTAATATTAATGATAAAAATAATAATGCTGATAATGATGATAAGAGTAGTTATTGTAATGAAAAAAGAAGAGATAAACCCCTAGAAAAACAAGTGGTGCATAATACAGTTAGTCACCACCAACTGACCAAATGCCCTGCCCATTTCTGAACCAGATCTTCTATGGTATGAAATATCCCATTAATCAGTTGGGACCATCTGTCCTGGCCATACTCCCTCTCAGTTCCTTGACTGGCAGAGCACTGGAACATGAACAGTCCTTGACTCAGTGTAAGCACTACTTAGCAACAATTAAAACATCAGTGTGTTATCAGTCTTATTCTCAGACTACATCCAAAACACAGCACTGTACCAGCTAGGTAGAAAATTAACCCTTATCCTAGCTGAAACCAGGATAAGGGACACAGCTAATAGACAAATGATGTGGAACACTGGCTGACTCCTGTACCCCTGCATGGGGTCAGTAAGCAGGATCCTGAACAAGATGCTCACATGGCTGCCTGTCTTCCTTTGCTCCCTGCCCCACTGCCTGCCTGACTGCCTTCAGTCCTTGATAGCACCCAGGCTGCTGGCAGCACAGCAAGGAGACTGGTGAGTATTGTAGCATTAGCCTTTATTAAAGGCAGTTAGCATTGTGTGCTGTGACATGTACCTGGTATTTATTGCCTTTTCTCTGGATTCCATGGTGTCATCTTGGATGAATGTAAGCCAGTTTCCAAATCCTGCCCTTCCTCTTTCCCTCCCACGTGTTCAAAAATCCAGCTGTGTTCAGCAGGTATAAAAGTGCTGACCTAGAGAGCCCATGACAGCCAGCTGCACTCCCCTATTCCCTTTCTCTCCTGTTTCCATAGCTCATTTTTCAAATGAAGCAGTTCTGTTCTTTCTGGTGCTCAAAATGGGAACTGTGCTTCATGGTGCAGAAACTTTCTGCCCTTGCTGTCAGTCAAACAAGGAGTTCATGTGCCACCTGCACCAGGTTAGGAAAAGAATCACTTGTGCATGTGCAGGGAGAGCCGGCTAGTCTATAATTCAGTTTTCAAGCATATTGCATGTTTTGCTCAAAAAAATAATTAATTCAGTTCAGCATTTGAAGTTTGCTATGAGAAGCAGTCTCCGTAAGGCATTGTTCAGCAGCATAAATCCTAGTAAGTCTTCATAAGTATAAATTTTTATGTGGCATCTCCTGATCAGTGAAGCAGGTCTTTTGCTGTCTGGTCAGCTTTCTTCCATGTCACAGCTACCTGGGGAAGAGCAAACAAAAGCATTAACTCATCCATGAGAATATTCATATTATTACATAGCAAACATTCCCCAAATTGCTGTTTGTTGATGGCTTTACCCCATGGCCATTTTCCAACAACAGGTCTCTGGACCAAGGAGTCAGAGAGAAAGCAAGAAGACAATAGTCACAACAGTACAGAGGAATCCCTATCTGAATTTTCCTGTGCAGTAAGCATGAGGCTGAGTTTCTCTCTTTGGGTGCTGGTGGGGTTGGAGATGAGGTATGAACTCACAGACTTTGTGCTTGGATAGTCAGTAGAAGAAAAGACACCTGTCACGCTCAGGAGGTTTGAAAAGTGGAGCAGCCTCTGTACCTGGCATTGCAGGAATGTGGGTGAGCAAATACATGAAATAAGGGTGAAATATGTTGCAGCGAAAAACTGAAAAATAAACAGCAGCTGTTCCTTCTGTGATTTTTGACTGTCATACATGAAATGCCCAGACCCATTAGGACACTGCTGTTCATTATTTCATTGCATTTAGCAAAGCTGAGAATGGAGAAGATGTAAGCTAGGAATCTCTGGAAACCAAGGGAGGCATGAAGGGTTTTTTTTTTCTCTCTGAAAACTTTTTTTCTTGAAAAGCAGTAGGACAGACAAAAGAGGAACATTCCCTTCATTGTCATGATACTGCTGAATTAAGACATCCTGGGACCAAGAGTCTAAACAAAGAGTGTAACCATACTGTTATACCATACAGTGTGAATACTATATAACCATACAGTGTAAATTGAAAGTCCATAGCAAAGAGTTATCTACAAGTAAGCAACTTTGCAACGTCTCCATCAGTCCAGGCCGTTGAGAATCCCTGCATGCTCCAAACCGAATGTTGGCTTGTTTGGGGGCTGGGAATTGCACTGTTGGAAATGACAGGCTGTCAAGCTCACAGATATAGCCAATTTTTGCAGTGAGCCAAGAATTAAATTTCGTGGCCAAGAGTTGAACCTTGTAAATCTATGTCAAATTACAACCCTTTTGTAGTTCATACCTTGTTTATGCATTTGTACTGTTAAAGAATAAGTCTTATTTGGAAATAGGTCTCAATTTTGAAATCTTTTAAATTTGCCCTTTTTACATAGTGTTCTTGCACTATAAGAAGGCATCATCTGCTGCTTTTGAAATGTACTGTAAGCTGTAAGACTTGAATAACAAATGCTGCATTAAAATAATCAACCTCTTTAGACCAGTGGGTCATGGCACTGAATCTGCCTGTTCATGAAAGCTCAAAATTCTTCAGCTTTAGAAACTCATGGAAGCACATAAGTCGCTCAAAATAAACCCACAGAGAAGCTCCCTCCCCTTCCCCACTGCTGTCCTGCTGTGGGAAAGACCTTTTGCTATCCGTGATTTCCCCCCGGAGTGAAATCACATCCGCCATTCAATACAAAATTAATAAAGGTATATAGAGCATGTTGAGCAAACACTGACATATCCCCAATGGTGAATTTACATCCCCCCATTCTGTTTAAAATTAATAAAGGAAGACAAGGCATACAAAACCAACAAGGGAGAGTATAAAGCCCCTCACGTAAAGCCCGCCAAGGCTTGGCACTGAGGGCAGGCTGGAGTAAGTGGCTCTATGCATGAGGCAAATCATGTGGTGGAAATGCTGGTTCCCTTGCTTAGACAGGTTCAGGAGGGCTGCCTGGCAGCATGCCCAGTGGATTTGTCACTCAGGAGTGGGCATTGCCTGGGCTGTTTGATGTGTTTGCAACATTTCTGTGACATTCCCTCCTTCCTGCAGGTGATGCGCAGGATAAAAGATGCTGTTTCAATTGGAGTCTTGCTCAGCTGCATCTCACCTTCCACTTGCCTTCTGCCCTTCCCTCTCCCAAAGGCACACTCTGCTGTCATCAGCATGCAGTTTTGGGTCTGTAAAAATGTTCTGTGATCTGAGCAGCCAGCCAAAGGCTTTGTGGGCTGTTATGATGGATCAGGGTGTGCTGGAGCAAGGCATTGAAGATTTTGTGAATGTCTGTGGCATCCTCCCCCTTTAGAAAATGGCCTGATTTTAGTATAGAAAATAGGTAAGTGTCCTCAAACACTCCTTAGATAATCTGACTCAATGATTATTTGCTTCTCATGTACCTCTTTATGAACTGGGAGGCCTGGCATGGAGGTCAAATACCAGCAAGATGGGCTCTTGCAGTTATCCTACAGAAATTAAATACTCAAACTCAAATACCCCTTGTACTCAAAGCAGTCAATAACCTGTTCTTTACCAGCACCTGTTGCATCTGTACCCTTCAGAGCTGTGCCAGCTCCCTCTACAAGTGCCAGCCATTGATCCAGCTGCAGAAACTTCCTACAACTGATCGTGAACAGTTGGAAACTGTCAGTTTTCAAAATGTTTATGGCCACACATTTCTGTAGAGATGAGCTGTCTTTTGTTGCATGCTGGCTTCAGGTTAAGCTATTCTTTATCACTCTGATGTTTTGTAGACACTGCTGGTTACTCCCAGGTTTGCAGCATCAGCTTCTCCCACCAGTTCATGTGTATTTTATGAGACTGGAGATGTTTTCGCAGAAAGTGAAGCTGTACCAAAAATAGTTGCTCCTGCTTGTCTTCATGCTTACTTTTTTTTTCTGTACTGGCAATGTCTGAAGAAGGGGAATGCTATAGCTCTGACAAGGAAAAGCTTCCCAAAGTGCTTTGAAGAGTGATGGCGGTGTGCATATTTATACCTGTCCAGGAGCAGTGTGTCAACTGTGGGTCTTAGGCCTCTCACCTAGCAACTCCTCATAGTACTTCTAAGAGAAATTGCACCAGTCTATGGTGATCTGTTGGAAGTCTGAAAATGGTACCAGTTGCCACAAAAGCAGCATTTATTTGGGGACTGCCTTGCAAAGACTCCAGAGATTTTTTTCAAGCTTTATTTCTCATGTGAGATCACGCCAGTCATTAGGCACCCCCCCTGTGCCCTGTGGGACAGGCCCACAGTATCCTCCATCTGCCAGCACTTCAGTGGAGCTTCAGTGAGTACAAGACCAAGCTGCTAATCTACTAATTTCAGAAGCGTATTTTGCAAGCAATGCTTTTTGCCTAACTTAAAGGTGAACTGCTGATTTGGATGAGGAACTGTGTGTTAGGTGGGATGAAGCTGTTGCAAGAAAACATCTTCCTTCCAAGAAAATTCCTTTCTGTAGACGAGTCTTTAGTCATCTTTGTAACCTTTGTCATCCTCTCCTCCCTGCGGAGTTTACTCTGTGACCTTTGCTATTCCACCAAGGCGCCTCATAAATTATTATTCTTTTAAATGGCACTTAGACTGTCGTCGTGACTGCTAGCCTTGAAGATTTGCAGTCTACCCTGTAATTTTGAGGGGGAAAAATGGTTAAGTGACAGAAGAAATATTGTACTTCACAATAAAACTACTTTTGTGTTTCATTTTCCACTCAAGTCATTCATATCCCTGTCACTAACCTCATTCAGGTCAAGGGCTTGAGGCAGAGAATGGGCATAATATTTTTGGTCAGACTGATGCATCTGAATATTGCAAACATCTGTAATTTTGAAATTGAAATGAACACTGTGTTAAATCCTCAGGCAAATATTATCAAGGCATAATAGATTACTGAAGTGTGCTTTTCTTTTGGCAATTCAGACCAAGGCTCTGTTGACTGGTTATTCCAGACATTAATGGACCTGTTTACACAAAGGGAGCTGCTCCTTATGGCTGCAAATTAGATCCTGGATTCTGCAAACTTCATAGGAAAATCTGTGGGCCAAGTAGTTGAGATAATAATGAAAAAAATTAATCAGGCACACATTAAATGTGAAGCATGGAAGAAAACATCTGCAGCACTCAGTGGACGTCTGGGTAACATACTTGCAGTGCAGTTTTGCCAGCTTACATCTGGAGTGGTTCATGAGAAGAGAACAGATGCTAGTGTGAAATAGGTCATCATAGCAGCAGGGAATCAGAACAGAGGCATTTCTCTTTTTTTCTTGCAGTAACAGCTATTTCTTTTTATTCACACCAATTATGAAAATGTTAGCCAAGTATGCAATGTGAATGCATGTATTGTGACAAGCCAGTACTCCTAAAGGGTGTCAAGGTAAAAAAAAATAACCTAAAGAGGAAGCTTCAGAGAAGCAGCCCTTTTGCATTACACAGTGAGAATTCTTTAATGGATATAGTGATTATTTTTTGTTAAGATTATGATCTCTTTTTTCCCCCACACTTTATTTTTGTATTTAGTAGAGATATTACTAAATGCCTTCTAGGTGGCAAATGCCCAGAAGCAAAGATGCTAATTCCAGCGAGTTTCATCAGTCATTTCAAAAGAGAGGTCACACAGATAAGAGAAATGAACAGTACACACTATGTAAAGCAGTGACATTCAATGAGCCCTTGTCACTAGCAGCCATTAGCATGGAGGCCTGCTGTTACGTTTCAGTGCTTTATGTGCTTTTCTTGACCAGGCAGGGAGCCTTTGGAGCACTGTAGCAGTTAGTAGCATACAAGTTATTGTTTCTTTCTTGAATGCTTTATATTTTCAGTATCATTTAGATTTTTCCATGTCCCCTTGTGTATCTGAATTTTAAAGAGAATCGAAGAATGCATAATTCATATCTGTCCCAGAGGTAATGGAATGACTCAATGTTATCCGTGAAGGAGATGATTTTAAATTTCATGTCTTATACAAGAGGTCATATTTATACAAAAAGTGCAAAAATTGGTCTCAGGAATACCAAGATAATTATCCTTACAATAATGAGTGTGGATTCCAGGGGGGAGCATCGCAGGAAGCTTTAGTGTCTTGTGTGTCACCATCTCTTATTATCATGGTATCATGGTTCTCATGATAGAAAACTTAGCAACTGATAGATCTCAGGCTGTGACTTGTATTTTGACTTGAAATAGCACTTTCAGGAGGTGTGAAAAGACAAGTTTGCTTTGATTCTGTCGAAGTATTCATGCAAGATGTGAAGCATTTGTTTACTGCTGAAATTCTTTCCTTCATTTAAAGCAAAAACAATTGTTTATTGATGTTGGGAAGAACCCACCAGTAGATGCTTTGTCACACAGCACAATTCCATTAGACTGTTTCTGCTCTCCTTTCCCAAAAGCCTAGAAGTGCCATGGCTAGAAATAAGTGTCTGGTTCTGTGATATGCTATATGTTTGAAAATGCACTTTAAGGTCTGTATTACAGACAGTTCAAAGGGAATCTAAATTTGTGCAGTATTCTCTCTTTTCTTCTAATCCAGTTCCATCTTTTCATTGCATTTTTACCTTGAAACATAACCACTTTGCATTTTATTTAACTAGGATTTTGCTGTATTTATATAATTGTTATGATCTAGGTGCTCCTGTAGTGTAAAATATTTAACATCCTCTAAACCGATTCTACTCAGACTTTTAGCATTGTGTGTCCAATGAGACAGCTGATCTTACTTTTTTTCCTTTGGAAACTTCCTAATTTTAACTCTTCTTTCCACTTTTTGCAGGATTGGCCATGAGAATTTGTAACATTCCTTTGGAAATACTGTGATGGGGCCACTGACAAGTTACCTTCCTGTGTACAGGTCTGTAAACTGTATTGTGTTCTGACTATTTGTCATGGTTTAGGAATGGCATTCTCCAATTTAGTGTTCCTACTGAAGCTGCTCCAAACTATATGCTCTCCTCTCCTCTCCCTCTCCCTCTCCCTC
>VWZN01009201.1:652530-668074 GCA_013396955.1 Regulus satrapa | reverse complement strand
GTCACAAAATATTAAGATCACGGATTGAGATAAGAACAATTTACTGGAAATAGCAATGGGATAAGAAAAGGAACAGTAACAGCAATAACACTAATGACAGAGTGTGTAAGACAAAGAAATCTTCTTGCTGACTCCATGGAAACCTCTGACAATACATGGCCACTCCCTCTTCCAGGCTACCCCAGTCCAGAAGCAAGCGCTTCCCCCTGTCCTTGAAAGATGACCTGAGGTGGTAAAGGATAATTTCTGGGTTCTAGTCATACCCTGTCCTGGCTGCTGCAAAAATTAACCCTGCCCTGGCTGGAACCAGGACAGAATTTCAGCATGTAGACCCCTGTCCTGACTTGTTATCTTTTTTATCTTGAATACCTGGAAACCAAATCTAATTTTATGCTGGAGAAAGTGTTGTGAAAAATTATTTTTGTTTCTTGCCAGATACTTAGGACATAACTCTATCCTGTTACTGTTGTACAGTTGTAGAATAACCCATTCGTTTTTCCTTCAAATTGAATGTTCACAGTTTATAGAGTTGAACTGCAGAAAGGAATTGGGCCTGTATGTCATTTTCTTCTCACTGCCATGCCTTTCCATATGTTTTGGAGCTGCATTACCCTAAAAGGCCCTGCAATCGATTGCTTCCACCCAGGCTGCTCCTATGTGAGCAGCTGACCACAGTTACAGCTGTGGATGTTTTCAGAAGCACACTGAGCAGACGATCTGCAGAATTACTGAGGCTTTTGGGTCAGGAGGAGCTCAGGTTCATGGAAAGTTTATGAAAATGAAAAAAAAAAGTTTATATTTAAGAGACTGTAAAAAGAGCATAATAATAATGGCTTGACTCTTGTAGTGTCAGTATGGCAAAAAGTGGTGAGAAGCTTGTAGCTAATGCTGTGTCCTTGTCAGATGAAATGATAGTGTGGCCAGCAATCACTCTGATTTAGAGGGTAGAAAACACTCCCCTGCATTACAATATGTTTTTCCATGCAGATATATTATAGAGAAAAATTTGATTTCTTGCTGCTTTCAAAGCTAGTACTGAACAGCATTTTTATAGGAATCTGCTAAGAAAAAGCTACGGGAATCAACTTTTCCATCTGGATGGTCATACCCTGCTATCAGTCATACTTGGGGTCTGTAGGAATTGAATGTCCTAAATAATAATTTTCAAAAATATTCCTTTTTGAATATGCCATCTTTCGTTAGCTTGGTTTACCTTGGAGTATTTTGGGTGTTACTTTCCTTGTTGACTCTATAGTCATGTACTCTTTTATTAGTCTGTAGGAATTCTGCAGGGAAAGTAGCCTGTAAACCTTCAACAGAATCAGATGGATTTAGGAGATGACAGGTATCCAAAACAACTTGTAATTCATTCTTGGAAATTATTATGATTTGGTAATACCTTTTAAAGCCAGCACAGCTCCAAGACACTCCAGAAACTCTTTGAACCTCGATGTAAACCCCACGCAAGGGCACAGCTTCTGTAATGAGTGAAAGCCCTACATCAGATACAAATGCATGCAGATACAAATCTGATAGTTGTGCCTTGGGCCTGTGTTGAGTGAAAGCTCTGTGTTAAAAAAAAAAGTAGCTTTTTATTTTTTTCTTTTTACTTTTAAAATAAAGTAGTGTAATTGAACAACTGTTGAATGATTTGTGTCATCCTAAGGCTTTGACTGCACTGCTTCTTTCTTTAATGATGATATCCCTTCAGGCAAAATTTGTGGTTTTCTTAGACAGGGGGTGGGGAGAAAGAAGTGCAAAACACTGGAAGTGGAAGTGGAACATTTGGGATAAAGAGAGAAAAATAGTTGCAGTGTTGGCATTTGCTTACTTTACTTTACTAGTAGCAACAGCAGTTTTATAAAATCTTCCTTTCCAGACCTGTCTATGAGTGTTGTTTGAATCATGGCTCACCTAAGGCTTCCAAGAGTTACTGCTAAAATTGCCAAAGCAAAGTGAGGTTGGGTCCGTGTCTTAATAATGTGATACAAATGCAATCAACAGCTGCCATGGAGATGTTTTAGGCAAGTCATTTGTCTAAAACACATTTTAAAAGTTTCCTTGTTCAGCAATTTAGTTCTTGAAAATTTGTGATGTACATACAAATTAGTATTGTGCAATTTAAAAAGAGGACAAACATATTAATTTGATATATGTACATGTTAGATGTATGTATATTTAGTGGCCTAAAGTAGTTAGGTATGGGTGTCCTGTACCTTCATTATAACGCAGAAGCAAAGGAAAACCAATTAAATTAAAAGGCAAAACAGTTATACTGAAAAGGAGATAGAAGGTGTGATTTCCCCTTGGAAAGTATTGCCCCGAGGTGCTATCAAAAGGTATTGCTAGAAATAGATATTTACAGCAATAAGAATGCCATCACAGATCTATTTTTCATAGTATACCTTTACAAATAAATTACTGTCATAACACAGCAGTGACAGAAGGCTGAATTCACCGATCCTCAGCCTGGGGTCTGGGTGAAACTTCTTCTGCAACTGTGTAGGTATCTCTTATACCACTTCTCTGCAGTGTCTGGTATTGACGTTGAAAAGAAACAGGATAATGATCTAGCTAAATAATTAGTTTAACCTGGGTCAGCTATTTCCATTTATCCCATGTCTTTCATACAATATGTCAAGGGTTTTTTTGTCATTTTTAAGTATCTCCTTCTCTTGTTTTCTTAATCTCTTGTTTATTTCCTGCATATCATCCCTCAACCCACTCTCCAGAGAGGTCTTGTTTTTCCTGAGGTCTTTATTACTTGTTCTTGCTTTGTTGGAGTTTTATTAATCTGTTGCTTGAGTTTCTAAAGTTTTATGTTGGGGTTACTAAATACTTCTTGGGGTGTCCTCAAGCCCTTGCCACCCCTGTGGTGAAAATATTATCTTGGTTTTACAGGGAGCAGAGAAAAACAAAAGTGGTGAAAACGGTTCATAGCCACCACATGGGGTGAGAAGCTTCCAAACTTCCTGGGGCTGGGCTCCTCTGCTCTGTCCTCCTGTTACAGCCTCCACGCACATGGTCAGCGTGGGCTGCTGGCTCCTGGGGAAGTTTGGTGGGGGAACACTGCTCCATTGTTTTGCTGCTTCTCGGGTGAAGAAATCACAACTGGCTAAACACCAAACTGTCAAAAAACATGGAGGGAAATTGAGGAGGGAGAGGAGGAGTCTAGGGAGGACACTTTTCCACTCTGTCATGGGTGGAAATAATCATGGCAACTGTAGCTTTGATCTCCATACCAGTGCTGCACATGGACCTGCTGCTGCATTGGGTAAAAATGCAGCCACGCTTTAAAGCCATGCTGCCAGAAAGGCCAAAATCCCTATGCCACCAGGCTTTGCTCGGGGCTCAGCTGTCCCCCCAGAGGCTCCAATGGAGAGTTGCAGTGAAAAAGCAGAGGGAGTTGGTGCACAAACCAGGACTGTGGAGTAGCATGGTTATCTTTGTGCCTCTTATATGTAAATTACTTTGCTACAAAATGGCAGGAAGGAAAGGGGATGTTACTGCCTGGAAATATGCCATGTGCGCATTTGATGCATATATTTGAATTATTGAAAAGATGGAAATAGAATAGTTTGGTAGCTGGAGAAAATCTGTAAGCTAGATGTTTGAAGGAAATATGGGAAGATAAAATGGGAAGGTGGGGGAAGTGAATCTCAGAAAGCTGCCATGGAGGGAGAGTTATATTTTATTGGAACAGAAATCCAAGCAAAACTATGATTTTGTAAAGACTATGATTTTTTTAAAGACTCTTGTGTCCAAATCATGAGTCTTATGTGCAGGCTAATTATAAACACAATGAGCTGGTGCAAGGACTTGAGAACAAGCCTTGTAAAGAGTGATTGAAGGAGCTGGAGGTGTTTAGTCTGAAAAAAGGAGGCTCAGGGGAGGCCTTATCACTCTGCAACTCCCTGAAAGAAGGTTATAGTGAGGTGGGAGTTCATCTCTTCTCCCATGTAACAAGCGGTGGGGTGAGAGGAAATGGCCTCAAGTTGCACTAGGGAAGGTTTAGATTGGATATTAAGAAAAATTTCTTCACTGAAAGGATTGTCCAGCACTGAAACAGGCTGTCCAGGGAGGTGACGGAGCCACAAATCCTGGAAGTGTCCAAAAAACATGGGCATATGACACTTAGGGACATGGTGATGAATATGGCCATGCTGGGTCAACAGTTGGACTCAATGATCTTGGAGGTCTTTTCCAACCACAATGATTTTATATTTATTTGCTGTTTTCATTTTTGAATGGTGGCTCAGAGTGTCTGTTACCATCCAGCTCTGATTTTTTGTTGCCCACAGCAAGACACAGAACAAGTTATTATGAGAAAATCCAGAACGGCAGTTTGCTCACCTAGTAGTAGCCGGAGGAACTGCAAGAGACTGAAATTACTATGTTTGCAGAGATAACAAACCAGCAACCAACCCAGACAGCAGACTGACCTCCCGCTGGATTTCATGTTTTCTTTTCAAGGCATTTCTAGGAATGGTCAAGTACCTCCTCTGCTGGAGGAACAGTTCAGAAACATCCTTAAATACTTCCCTGTTGTCTAATGATAGCTGCTTCCCAGAAGAATGGAAAACCAGTTGAGACACTCCTGCAAAATAAGCAAAGTCTTCATAGGCTCAGATTAGGAGTAATGCTCTTTACTTGCCTCACTCCAGTGCCATCATCTTCTGCTTCAAAGTGACACTTTGATAATAATCTTTGTCAGTCTTTATTCCTGAGGCATAACATAAAAAGAAGGGAGATCTTTAGTGTCAGTGGTCAACAACACCTTAGGGACACCAAAGATAATTTGGCTCATTTGCCTTCACTACCAGCAAGAACATAGTTGTCTTAGATAATCAGAAAGAGATGCTTATCTAATCTTCCAGTGAGGAATATTTCAGGGCCACCCCAGTGTAGTCTCTTCCAGACGTATACAACACTTGGGTATTGCTAAAATCCACGTTTTGCTCTACTTGCTCCTTAGGAAGTCATATGGTGTCTTATTTATTGTGAAGCTAGAGAACAGTTAAACTTAACTTTCTTTATGGTAGTCTTTCAAGTATTAGAAAGGAAAATGACTTTACATTGTAGCAGATCTAAGTTGTTAACCTATTTTTCAGAATAAGCTTTTGCAGATCTTATAGGTCCCATTTCAAATACTTTTTCCTGTCTTCATCCTTCCATGTGTTGCTAAATTCTGGATACAAGTGTCAGCATTAAGAAGCTGAATATATTCAATATGACTTTCAGATAATACAAATGATGTAAAATAGGCCCAGAATTTAAGAGTTCAATAATTAATTGTGGAGCTACACCCCCAGCTAAAAGGACCCCTATCCATATTATGCCTCAGCTGTGTGTAAGTAGAGTCACTGCTAGTGCCTTCTTTCTCTTCCACCAGTTAACTCTCTCAGTATGATACTAGGTAATGAATGACACTGTTGGAGAAGCACTAAGTGTGCAACTGATGGCTCTCAGCATATGGGTAATGGCACATCTTCCACCTTTTCATTGCCCACATTCTGTCTGCACAGAGATAACTGAAAAATAGATGAGGTGAAATGGTGGCCGTAGCGCATTTCAGAAACAATAATTGTCCATTAGGTCCCTCTAAAAGAAAGACAGCAAAGAACTGCTAAGTTTTTTTATCCCTAAGGCCCTCAGAGGAATCAATCACACGTCATGAATAATAATAATAATAGAAGAGGGAGGACAGCTGTTCAACTGAACACCATCAGTATTGATACCTTCCAGGAGGAGTAATCCCCTTGACCAAAGCAGGTGTCACAATAAGATAAAAGTCATAAGCTACAGCTCCAGTGAGAGTCTGTTGCCATATACAGGAAGATATGAATTGATTTTGCTTCTGAAAGACAGTTAAAATATCTTCTCCAGCTGAGAGGAGAAATCCTGAGAAAGCTGTTACCACTGCTTTTCAGGTCTTCAGAAACAGCAGTGAAACTTGAAGAGATAGTACTTAAAAAACAAGGACTGTTCATAAGGCCAAGCACCAACCAAAATGAGCAGTTAAAAACCAAACCTTTATTTTTTCCACCACACCACTGAACAATGTTGGCAGGGTTATGTCCTTTTCTCCTGTTGTTTAGCTGAAGTATGAAAAAAGACAACCTGTTCAAATAATATTAAAGGATTTTAAAAAAAATGGTTTACATGAGAGCAAATAATGGAATCTTAGAATCATTTAGGATGAAAAAGACCTTTAAGATCATCAAGTCCAACCTTTACCCCAGCACTGCTGAGTCCACCACTAAACCATCTCCCTAAGTGCCACATCTACACATTTTTTAATGCCTCCAGAGATGGTGACTCCATATTTCCCTGGGCAACCTATTATAATACTTGACAAATCTTCTAATGAAGAAATTTCTTCTAATATCCAAGATAAACCACCCTGGTGCAGCATGAAGCCATTTCCTCTTGTTCTGTCACTTGTTACTTGAGAAAAGAGGCTGACCCCACCTCAGTGCAGCCTCCTTTGAGGAAGTTGTAGAGACCAATAAGATCTCCCTGACCCTCCTCCAGGCTAAACAACCCCAGCTCCCTCAACCACTCCTCATAAGACTTGTGCTCTAGAACCTTCACCATCTTCCTTGCTGTTCTTCCCAGCACCTGAAGGGCCCAGAACTGAATACAGCACTTAAGGTGCAACCTCAACAGTGCTGAGTGCAGGGGGGTGGTCACTACCCTAATCCCACTGGCCACATAATTTCTGAATGATGACGAGTTTGGTCTTGCAATTAGTATATTCACAGTTCTATCAGCATTAGAAACTGCCTGTGATAAATACTCACCTCCTTTTTGTCAGCCTTGTAAAAACTCTTCAACACCAGCTTGATTTAGGACCAAGCTTTGTTTGTCTTCAGAACTCAAAGCTGTGCAAAGTCAAATCAATATCATAAGTAATAGTAAAGCAAAGTCTTGATTTTGGTAAAGTTTCATCCTTCTTTCTAGGCTGAGGTGTAGCACACACAGCACAAAGATATACTGCTCCGGAATGAGTCAGGCTTCTAGACTCAATTACCACTTCAGAAAAGGGAAAATACAGAGAAAGTGACTACTAGATGCCACAAGTTAAAAACCTAACTGGAATCAAAAAGCAAAACTTGAAGGAAACCGTGTCAACTTTAATGTGGTTGGTTGACTGTATGGAAGAAATGACCCAAAAACGACTGTAGGCAACCATTCATAAAAGAATGTGTTCCTACTTAATGCCATTGATCCTACATACAGAAAAAACCCCAAAAGACCACTGAATATTGAGTTCAAGAAGTGTTAGGAAAATCTGAGGAATCTTGGCCAACTTTGCTCAAACAGCAAAAAGGAAAATAGAAAGATGAAAGAATATCTTGGGTCAAGCTACTCTTTAACTTTGAGCCTTCAGAACACTATTAAAAATTAACCAAGGAAAAGGTAATACATACTATTACTCAAAATATCCTAGAACTAAAAAAAAAAAATATTCTTCATCTAAGTAGCCACAGGTTTTTTTCCTAGAACTATCCTAGAAAATTAGGAAATAGCTTGAGGGTCCTGCAACTGTATTAGTTGTATTGACACTTCCCTTTACAGCTGTGGCTGACCCATTTCTGAGGGCCTCCATTGATGGAGATTATCTGAGCAATTCATTCCACTGCCTGATTTTCCTTACAATTAGAAAAATGCTTTTTTTTTCTTAACATGTGTGTTACTTCTCTCCTACCTGCAATGAAGAGGAATAGGTTATTCCCTTTGTTCTTGCAACCATATTTGAAAGTTTCAGTGTGTTTTTCCATGTTTCCCCAAGTTTTTTCTTCTTTGCATTAATCATGGAATCATGCCTTCAATTTTTGTCGTGTTTTTAAGAGTATCCATTGTCAGTCGGTTACATCTTCCTTAAAATGTGGCATTCAACACTTCACCTTGGGTTATGGTTGAACTCTTTCAAAAACAAAGAAATGAAGCAGAATTCTCTCTTTTGTCTTGTAGATAACATGCTTCTTTTTATTTCCAATATGATATTCATACAAATGTGGCAGTGACTGTTGAAGCTTGTGATCTACTGGCTAACCTCAGGTCTTGCATAGCAAGACAAGCCTATTTGGTTATTTTGCACTGGGTGTTTGCTAAGTTAACTGTTTCTGACCTCATCTCTCAAAGTTAATTGCCAGCAGCTCTAAGATTTTCTCAGTTAGTGATATATATATTCTAGGGGGAAATTTGTAAGGCCTAGACAATTTGAAAAAATTTAAATTATCTCAGTTATTTCTAATCTATTTTTTCCTATTATGTACTGAATTGCCATCTTTCTAATCACCACTGATCCTGCAAATAGCTTTTCCTCCTGATGTGTGGCAAACCAACTCTCTTCTCTCTCTTGCTAATAGTTGTTTCTTACAATGGCACTTAGTTGTTTCCTTAGGAAATTTTCCTACCTTTACAGCCCCCAACAAAAGTACACAGAAATGTTTCACAGACTAGATAAAGGGCTTTGAAAAACAATTTTTGTAATATGGGACTTCACCGAGGCACTAGAATTACAAGAGCAGTTGAAAGTAGTTATGACAGTACTTGACAGGTTGCACACAGATGTCCCTATTCTTACAGTCTCAGAAAAAACCTGACCTGATCTAAACAGAAACAAGAACCAGCATCAAAGAGAATAAAAGAAAATATTTCACAGGGACTGAGGATCCTGAATGCAAAGGTCAAGTATTAAATCTAAGAGAGAGATGACTCTGAAATATGGCACTGTATTTGTAAAATTTATTGATACCGTGTTTTGCCTAAAGGAGACTTACTTGCTTCATAGTGCAAGGGCATTTTGCAAGGGCCTTGCTTTTGGGCCACTAATTCACTTTAGTTAATCATGGTGTTCTGTATTCCTGTCAGTCCATGTAAACATGCAGAGTGTTGCTCTCTTCATCCAGCTTTCAAGGTGACAAGGAAAAAAGGGGAGAAGAGAGGAGATGATTACAGAGTAACAGGTTAAGACATTGTTAATTCTGCAATGAGTTAGTATGCGATTATCCAGTATTCCTTTCTGTTTGCTGGTTTTTTGTTTGTTTTGGTTTTTTGTTTTGTTTTGTTTTGTTTGGAGGGTTGTGTGAGCTGTTCAGCAATGTTTCTGAAATCCTGGACAAAGTTCTGCAGAACAGCTACTATCAGGCTCTTGTGTCTGTCACACCTGACTGAGATCAATCAAACGCCTTATCTGTTCCCAGTGAAGTGTAGATATACAGAGAGATCTGGTTGTTCTCTTGTTCTGGAGCATGAACATTTTGAGCCTCTGATCTTTCTATAATCCTTCCAGGAACATTCTCCTTTAATGCTAGAGGCCTTTGCCTCCACATTTTGTAATGGTCACTCTTGCAATCCTTCCACCATTAATGCATCTTTGATTTTTTCCACCTACATATCTCTGTATGTAGGTTGAAGTGAGTTGGGATTTCTATTTAGAAAGTTTGTCTCTGTCAAGACCCATACAGTCAGCAAGCAGCTTGCAGTGCCACGGGACGGGTTTTTGGAAAAAAAGTCAATGCTTATAGCCAAATGCAATATAGTATTTTAATGTCTTAAAGTAGTAAAAAATCTCCACAAGTCGACATAGATGTCCTTCATGACAGCACTCTGTTTCTTTGGAGGTGTTTCACTGCATATTCTGAAGATTCACTTGGCTGCTGACAGTCTCACCACTAGAATGCATGATGTGCTTAAGACTGTGGAGCTTAAATCAAAGTAGAGGGTTTAAACTTAGCAGCCTGTGGCTCATTCAGAGGTTTTTCCTCACTTCCTTAATTCTCCACTTTTACTTCCCTCTCCAGAATTTTCCCCAAAGTTGAAGTCTTTGGTTTATATTTCAGTCTACCAGGATTCAGGTGCTCAGTAAGAGTCCATAGGCCCACAGCTAAGGGTTTACCTCTACACAGTGGAGGGCTTCCCTCTGTCCATTTTCCAAGCCAACCAGAAGCTGTATTACAGTTAGGAAGAGTACAAGATAATAAATTGCCATGATTGGCAGTGTTCATTAGCTCTGACTCAGTGCAGTCAACTTGGCCTCAGCACTGCTGGTGAGTTTATGTGGCTTCCAGTTGTCTCCAACCCAGAACAGAACACTCTGTGGGCTGGTGTCATCACCCACACCATGCAGGCGCCTGCTACCGTAGACTTTGCACAGCATTTAAAACACCACAGAGTCCCAGAAACAAAGTACTCTGTGGGCAGAGAAGAAGCCTCCTTCAATGGATTAATGTGCCCCGTCCCTTAGAAGTCCTGCCTCAGTTTCCTGGCTACCCCACAGGTACCTGCGGGCGAGGGGCAGCCTCTGTGCTGTGGAGGCGTGCCGGTGCCAGCTGGCAGGGCTGCCCACACCTGCCCATCAGCTGTTCCCAGGCACAGCTCACGTTGGCTGCTCTGCCTGCCTCCCTCTCCCTAGGCAGCAATTTGTGTGCAGCCTCACCGTCCGGCTGCTGGTTTTCATTAAACTTCCAGTAATGAAATTACCTCTGGTGACTTCTCTCCAACTTTTATGCTGGCTCAAAAGTGGGTTCAGATTTGCTTCTGCCCCTGTTCTGCCAGGAAAGGTGTAATAGATGGACAGGCTGAGGTTCAGTTAAAAATAACCGCAGTGAACGAGAATCAGACTTGCTCTTTGCACTTAGGCTGCGTTTTTATATTATTTCGATACTGTATTACACAGATCTGATCTGGGAGCATACTGCCTTCCAGCTCTCATTTCCACATGCATCACCAGAGGCTGCCCTCCCTTTGGCAGAGCTTAAAGGCTCAGCAGATTCTTTGTAAGTGGGAACTGAGAAATGATTCATGTTAAAAGAACCATTTTTAAAAAGATCTTTTTAAATGACCTTAGTATGGTTTTGGGTATGGCCAGGCAAATGATTGAACTGAGGCAGCTGAGGGGGAGGAGGAAGGTGTCAGAAACACGGCCCTGTGCTACTCACCAATATTGAGGACTTTGTATCCCTCAGTGCAATCCCTCAGCTGTTATAAGAGGCAAATCCCTGCTCCTTAGTCCCCTTATTTCTATGTGTTTTATCTCCACAGTTTTTTAGCTTCTAGGAGCCAATCCCAGGAGGGAAACTGAACAATAAAGAAAGTGAATTTTTTTAAAACTGATGGAAATGTTTTTACTAGAAAATTCTACAGGTTCTTGATGTCTTGATGTTCTTCTGTATTTGTGGCATCTCAGCTTTCTTTCATGATTGCATGATCTCTACAGTACTTCATATTCCTCATTCAGTATGGGAGATGACCAAAAATTTCACTCTAGGTCTTCCAAGAAGTGTGATAAAGAACAAAAAACTTTGATCTCAATGAGATTTAACTGTTTTGTAGTCTGTAGCTGAGTAATTTACTTTGGGTATCAATAATATGACAAAATATTCAACGCTGCTTCGGCTTGGCTGTAGAAACTGACAAGTCTAATATGGAACATAAGTCCTATTGCCTTCATGTTTGTTTTGTTTTCCTTCATGGAAAGAGTCAACTGATGTGACTGGAGCATTTTGCCCATGGGATTATTACTAGCTTCTTAATCAAGAAAATCTGAGTAATTTGACTATGTTGCCAACTCTTCTCTGGTCCCTACTCCAGCTGAGACAGGTTATAGATTGGACAAGACATGAAACGACATTCCTTTTCAAGGCATTGTTTGGTGAAAAAGCAAAAAGCCATTACCACTTTAAGAGAATCTGTCACTTTGTCCTCTAGAAGAAAGGCAACAACAATCTTTTCCAATAATGTACCCGTTATCTCCCTCCAGGAATTTATCAGGCAAGAAACATATTGATCCAATTTGCAGGTTACAGCCTATAGTTCTCTAAACCCCTGGCACATGATGATGACCAGAACTTAGTCTGAATTTAGTTTGCAGACATGTACCTATCCCTACTGCTTTCTCCCTTCTGGATTGCTCTTCTTTTTACAATCCGAGCAACCTGAAGTAGAAGAAAATTCCTTTGTTTAAACTCATGAATTTTAACTGTGTTCTTTTAGGAAATTCTCTTTTAATGATTTTCTCCATGGTTTCTCACCAGCTGTGAATTTGGAGCAAAAAACAGTGCATGGAAACGTTTATATTCAAGCAAAATATGCTTAATTTAAGTTGAAAAAAGATCTAGAAACTTTTTTTTCTATTTATAATTTACAAATTGTTGTCATTTTCTAATGGAGACACTATTTTGTTTACATAGAACTGGCACTTCACTTTTAATCTCTGGGCCTGTTCTTTAGGATTGCTTTTTAAGATAACAGACACATTATACTTCTCAGAAAACCCTGTTGTAATGATCCACTGTGCTTTACCCATCATTATCAAACAAAAATGAATGTGAAATCATTCATTTTCTGATCGATTTAGAGTGTGACAGATAAATCTTCCTTGTTTGTTAGAAACCACTTACAGAGGCTACTATGGCAACAAAATTAATGACAAAGAAGGAAACTGTTAATTAATTGTTCAGGCTGACTAGAATAAGAAAATCCTGAATATTCACTGAATCCATTTACTTTCATCCCAATCACTCTTGATTATTTATTTGAAGAGCTAGTCCATGTTTTTACTGTAGTGGAAAAAGAAAGACTTTTATGATAATAGAATTGAAAGGGCACACGGACTTCATTAGCCTTCCCCCTGTGAACCCGTTGGACGCGATCGCTAAAGTTTGGGTCGTGCTCACAATGATCCCCTCAGCTGCTGATAATTTGATGGATGAAGCTGATAATGCTTTTAGGCCACTGGACATAAACAAATAGGAGTAGTCCCTGCCTCGAGAGGTTTACAGTCCACAAAGCTGATACATGCCAAGCAAAAATTAATACAGTGGAGGCTGGCAAAAAGGGTATTTCCAATTGCTTTTTGAAATAATCCTGGGATGCTACCAGAGAAATTATGTTGTTGTTTGTTAGTAGGCATGAGATGAGGAATGCGTGATCTCCCCAGGAAGAGAGGAAGAACTCTTGGGATGCCTATAGGCAGTTAAGTATATAAACTACAGCAGTTTCCTTATTAATAAAGTTTGCATATTATGCTCTGTACAGCAGGATTGATATGTTTTCTACAACAGGAGGATCAGCCAACAAACTGATTCAAGGTGTAACTTATAGAGAGACTGATCCATTTTTCTTTCCAGAATAAATTACAGTTTGAGAAAATGAATACGTCTCTATAGAGAGTTCAGAGGATGTAAAGTTTAGGCACTGTCCATTTTTATATTTATTTAACTGAAAAAGCCAGTCATATGGTGGAAATGCAGATGGCCAGAATCCTGTAAGGTCTATTGCCATATGACCAAAACTCTGCATTTCCAGAGAAGTTTAATAGATGGATGTCAGCTATTTTGTGAGGAGATACCATGTAGCAACAGGCTCCTTCCCCATTCCTGTTTGGCTTTGTTTACTTTCTTGTCAGCATTCCAGACACATGACAATTGACCTTCTAAAGTATCACATCTATGGAATTAGAAGCTTATGAAATATGAACTGAAGAATACCCCCTTTGAATTGCACAATTAAATTCCTTCAACAGATGATTCTTCTTCACAGAGGCAACAATTTTGCCTCAAAATAAATTAGGAACAAGCTTTCAGAGCGGTGTCAGGAATCAAAAGTAGTGATTGAACAACTGAGAAGCATTTGCTTTTCTGTAATATTCCTTCAATAAAGAGCTAAAAACATATTACTGAAACAAAATAATAAACCCAAATGCTGCTTACCAGAGTATATTACATTTTTGTCCTAGTGGAAGCTAAGGGGTTGTTACTCTAGTGGCTCTTTCCCCACTAGGTTATGTAATTTCTCTATTAGATAGAAAGGTTACACTCTAAAACAGAAGTGCTGTGAGTTGGCATTTCCAAAAAAGAGGTGCTGGTGGCTGCTTACAAGTAGTGCAGAAGTGAACTCTGTAGCAACATGTAGGTTTGAAACACTGCATATCTTCTCACAGCCACATATGTGTACACATATATACGTGTATGTGTAGGAGGGTTATCTACTGTGCAGGACATGATCACAGTTTTCTTGGACACAACTCTAATTTATGTCACATGGCTAAGAGGGCTAAGTGGGTACATGTGATAATGGCAGTATCAAGTAAGCAGTGACTTGTGGTGTCTGCTGAGAGGAGACATTCCCTTACTTGAAAGCAGCCATTAGAATATTTCTTCCCTTCTCTCATCCTAATGTTTGGAAATCTTAGCTGATTCTTTGCTAGCTAAGGAGGGGACAAGGAAAAAGCTTCAATGCAAATAAAAGTAAGGGGTTTCCTTTTCAGTCAATAATAAAGATATCAAAGGCCATCCTGTTCTCCAGGTGCTCTTCTGTTTCTTCCACCTATGATATCTACACGAAACATGGTGCCATCAGTCAGCTACAGTGTGGTGGATTCATGCATATTTACCAATTTGCAAATTATGCATGGAGAGCTCTTAGCATAGCTGTTTCTTTGTCTTTCTGCTTTTCTTCCTTCACTAATGATTTAAAATGTTTACATGCCTAGCATCAGAGACCGTATTCTCTGCTTGCCGTTTGCCTTTGTACACCAATTAGGTCTTTGTAATTTAAATGATGTTTTATTTGTTGATTTGGAAGCATCCTTGTTGGTAGAATGAGGTTTTCTTCATCCTGCAACTGTTCTTTGATATAATGATTTATTAAGGCACTAGGAGAAATATTGATCCTGCTAATAGCTTCTGCTTTGCCACAGAATGCCTTACATTTTACTCGCTGAAAGGGCCATATTCCTTCCTCATCATCTGATTGACCATAAATGCTTTGGCCTTTCCCCAGCAATTATCACACTTACCAAAGCAGTGGGTAAAAGTCAAGTATTTATAGACTAATTAGAGATTCAGCATGTCCAAATGTGTACTTTACATAGCACAAAGAGTTAGAGGACAGCACTTTGAAATTAGGGAGTGGGTCCATACTGCTGAGAAACAAATTAGCAAATTCAGAGGAGTTATGTATTTATTATCGATTAGGACAGTCTTTCTGGGAATTGCTATGTGGAATTATGTGCTGGGCCTGTGATTTATTAATGGCATTTGTGCTTACATTACATTGGTATTTTCCACTGTATTCTCTGTCATCTATTCTAACCTCCTCTTTCTTGAGAAAGCTTTCTAATGTTAATGCCTGTAAGGTGGTGGGGAAGGCATCAGTTTTGTAACCCATCTGGAGCTGATTCCTTTTGTAGTTTTTATTAACCATCTAGGAAAATGCATTATTTCTCTAGTAACTACAAATGCTGAAAGGGAATAGGGGAGAGCTCCATGAAAAATATGGGACAAGGCTTTTAAGCAAAATGAAGCCAAATGGAGGTGGTGGTGACCTGATCAGATCTGGGTTGGTGTCTCCATTAGGCTGCTTAAGGTTTTGGATATAGCCTTATGAAAAACAGTCTGCTATATTTAATATTATTGGGGCATCCTGTTTTATCCCATTTTACCCCGTTTGGGCATCTGTAGACTTGTGTTACAAACTTAAAACAGTTAGTGAAAACACATTAGTAGAGGCATGTTAATTTCTGTGCTTTGCA
>VWZN01009201.1:627360-652521 GCA_013396955.1 Regulus satrapa | reverse complement strand
GGGGGGGGGGGGGGGGGGAAGATTATGAGAAATTGTGGGGTTTTTAGTCCTTTTAAAAATTTCCTCCCATGAAGGCTGCTGAAAACAGAACACAAAGCAAGTTTTGCTGCTGTTCATAAATGTCACTTGCTCCTGTGCAATTACATACTCCTGAAACGCTGGCCAGAAAGCAGAGAGTAGAAGAGTGTTGTTGCCTTGTGATGAGATCTGTATCTTGAAATATGCATGCATTAGTCTGTTCAAGATTTGTTTTTAGTTAACATTTGGTACTTGTTGTTTATTTTGCTAAGTGTGAACACTGTTGCTAGCGAAGCTGTCCCATAGGTGAGAGGACTGTTGTCACCCACATGAGAGCTAGTCACCCTGCATAGTCAGTGGAGACAAACAGGCATTTCTAGGACAAGAATCATCTCAGCTTTAAATAGGCAGGCAAAATAAATCAGATTCATCACACCCTAGAAGTGTTTCTCTCTGTTAACAGTGAAGGGAGCTGTGAGCGACTAGCTCAGAGGCAGGTGTCACAGATCAGTGAGATGAACCCATACCGGTTCATGTGGTACGTGGGATGAGTTACCCCCTGTGAGTCCCCAGAGGAAAGAATATGTTGCTGAGAAAGTCTGGATAGCAAGCTCAAACTCAGTCCCAAATTTTTGGATTACCTAAATTAGCTGAAACCTGTCCTAGAGGTGCAGCCAGGTTGCTGCTGGTCTGGATCTAATTTGCATGTAGGAGGTGGATCTTTACAGGTGTAGATCTTTACAGCTCCATTACTGTCAGCAGAGCTCTGCTGACTGCACCAGCACAGGATCTGATCAGCAGAAAGGTAGTTCTGCCCCTGAATTACAGCAGCAGTCAGAGGGTGAGATTTTATCTTCCTTTAAGCAGGATAAAGTGATCTACCTCTGGGCCTTGTTCCAGCCACAGTAACAGTGACTGTAACAGTGGTGGGGGGAAGAAGGAGAAGCAGGATCCCCTTTGCAGTAAGTGTGAGGGGATAGGTTGTACGCAGGTGCTGTGTTTAAATCATCATGGCCCATATGGAGGAAATGGAAAGGATCCCCACCCATGACCAGCGTTGTCAACAGACGCCCTTAAGTAATTTCTCTACAGCAACGTATCTTCATGTCTGAATGTTAATTAATAATTGATCTTGTTATGTATGTAGAGGACTCCCTATAATTTAATTCTCTATATTTATGTCTCATAAATGACTCTGCCTTGTCAGATTTTATGGTGAAATAGTAGATCCAAAAATTAACATAATGTAACAACCAAATCGCATATATAGCCTTGATCTGCAAACTCTTTTCCCATGAATAATTTTAGTTATTACAAGTGAACTCACTGGGACTTATGTATGCTTTTGCAGGATGAGAGCCACAGTGTTTATTAAGTTAATTTCTTTCATACACTACACGTTTTCAAATGAAACTAATTTATCTGTCATGTATCTAGACATTTTTCAGCATATATTAAGTAATTAATTTTTTAAAGTGTGGTTCTAGTGAATCAGAGGCCTAAGTAATATTTAAAGTAGATATTTAGATAAAGCTGGATGTGAGTTCATGTGATGAAAGAGAATATTACTTTATATATGTGTAGGTTTTAATATACATTATACTGTTTAACACATGTTATGCATGCAGTTATAAATATCTATGCATAGCTGGGCATAAAGAGGTATGCAGGTAGACTGGTAGATATGCATGCATAGGTGCATGTTAAGACTTGCTGTCTCCATACTTATGTCCATATTTATATAGCTGTGCAGATTCTGTATGTTTGAAAATACAGTTTCTTTACTTACTAAATATATGCACCCCCAGGTATACTCATGCTAGCCTGACTCAAGCCTGTCTATCTTCACTTTCAAATAAAAAATCTTACTCTGTTTCTGGAGTTTAAAACAAGTGCTCCCCTTGTGAGGACAAGTGGCTTTGTAACTCATTGAAGAAGGAAACTTGTTAGATTCAGTTCTAATGCTCATCCGGAGTTTCAGTGTGGACAAATGTCATCTGCTTTGTGTCAGTGTGTTGTGAAGCTGAAGAAATGTTGCACTTTGTAATGACACTGTGCTTATATATTGCTTTGCTGAGAAGAGGGAATAAAAGGAAGGAAAGAGCCTTGCCTGTAGTCGGTAAATTAAAAAATATAAAAGAAAAGGTTATCTAATGCTTTTGTATTTAAATAAAACAATAAGGAATGTTTAAATGCAAGAATAAGGAGATATACTGAGCTTGTTCTGAGAATGTTGCTTAATGATATACAAATAATCACTCAGATTGCACTGTTTGAAATGAGTGTGGTTTATGATCTAATGTCTAAAGATCATTAACCGACATCTGCTAGTTTCTGGAAATAGTGCTGAAAAAAGCCCCAAATATAAACTCCTTCAGTTAAATTGCCCTTTTTATATGCTGTAAGTAATGGGGAAAGAACCGTAGGGAAGTCTGGAGGTGCTGCTCACATTCGGGTAAAATGAGTTTATTCTCTTCCATTCAGAATTGACATGGAGAAATGACTTCATTTCCCTTGTAAGCAAAAAATGGTTGTTTTCCTTTGCTTACTTCTTTTATTTTAAATGGACTCAGGCAGCCATGAAGGCTTTTAGACAGGACATTTGGCCCATGGGGCTGGCAGCACTGACTTTAATGCATTGCTTACTGACCTTAATCACTGATAGTGTGAATCTCAGGGTGCTCAGCATTCCCACGTGGAGTTGCTTTCTCATAGCTGTGCTCACGTGGTGGAGTTCCTCGATGCACAAGACGCCTTGCTCCTGCTAGTGCAAAGTACTGCTGGGTGCCAATAAAACTGTCCAGAAGTGGCCCCTGAAGGAGAAATTCTGAGTGTGAGATGTGCTGGTGCGTGGGTGTCCCTCCCATCATATACCTGGTTGTCCTGTTTGGGTAGGCATAAGGGTTAATATAAGTCAGATGAGTATTGCTGTGCTTATAGTTTGAGCTCATAATATATAAACATCCCATCTTCCAAACTTCTGCTCATAAGGTCTCTTTATATTCAGAAGCTTTTCCAATGAACTTGTCTGGCCGTGTGTAAGAGGAAGGATTTAAAAAAATTGGATCCCTTTAAAAAGATGAGATAAATGTGCTTCGTGCACATTAGGGATGAAATTTTCAAAACAAGGGCATCCTGTTGAGCTCTGTTTTGCCATTGTTGGCTTATATGTTCCTTCTTTTGTGTGAAATGCATCACAAACATCTCTGTCAGAGGCCTTTTATTTTGTGGTTGATCTGAATTTAAGGTCAGCCACTTAAAAATGAGATTAAACAAAGGTGATGAAATTATGCTAAGTGAGGTTTTTCAGTTACCTTTATTTTTTTACAGGGAAACTACCCGAAAGGTGGCACTTATATTGTTATAGAGGCAAACAGGTATCATTACTGAAAGATCAGCAAACAAATGTCTACAGGCAAATGTTTACAGACACAATATGATTTGGTTTCATTCCCCAGTAAATTAAAGCAGTTTGGGTAGCTGGTTCCTCAGTGAAACAGAAAAATGCTTTGTCTTTTCTTTACTGGGGAAAGTAACATACTTTGGGCTGGTAACACGGCAGCCAGTGCACATCTGATTCCCACTGTTAATTTTCCCTAATGAGGTTTATTTATGTCCCAGCTCTCTGCATGATCACCAGTCTCTAAATACTGTCATTTGGGAGTGTGTGTGCTTAGGGTTTCTGCAGAGATGCTGATGACCTATAAACAAGAGTTAGTGGCGCTCAGCAGCATTTGGTTGCATTTTTCAGTTCGGTGTTTTGACATGTGGTCCCTTGTAAGGGGTTTAACCCTGGTCTACTCCAGTTCTGTAAAACAAGGCCAAACAATTACTGTCCACAAAACAGACTTAACCCAGACATTAATTTATTGGTGTTTGGGAGCTCCTTGCAATGACACTGGAGTATGTTGAAAACAGTCTAAACTGTACCAATATATATTTAAAAGAGAAACTATTGTCAAGACTTATTGAAAGTTTAAGAGGAAGAGTATGGAAAAAAAGGAATGTTTTAGTTTTATTAAGCTAAACTTGAAATATATTAACCTTCTGAGCAATATATACTTCCCTTTGGATATAACAGAAGATGTTCCTGTGTGCATCAGACTGGAATCAGGTGTTATTTTCTCTTAGGCAACTGAGAAATACACTTTCTCTTCCCTGTTATTCGGTGTCCTGCAATTCAAGGAGAAAAAGGATTTCAGAAAGAGAAATGACAGTTCCTTAAAGTTTATATCAACATTATCACACAACTGAAAAGGTCAGGAAATTTGAGATTGTCTGTAATGATACAGACTCTAATGCTGACTCAGGTGAGCTAATGAGCCTATAGAAAGCATTGGATTTGTGCTGACATAGCATGGACAGCCTTGGAGCTATATATTTAGCCATTCTTGGCTAATTAATACTCTAAAATTTCTTTTTTATGTACCTTTGGACATGTACTGCTGGGGAAATGTCAAGTTGAGCATGGAGGGAGACTGGATTAATCCCTCTGGTTTGAAAAGAGGGGTAGAAGATGAGCTTCTCTGCTCAACTGCTTCAGGTGGACAGGCAAGTCTGACTAGACATGCTCAGGCCACATACCTGGACCGACCTTTGTCTTCATAAATCTCTTGCTTTTCCAGAAGAGTTTTCTCTTTAATTGGTCATTGTCCTGCTACCTGAGCAAGATCAGATGAATTTCTCCATGAGGGAATCACAGATCTATGTGTTGCGAATTCTAATGTGGAAAACTCACTGTGCAGGAACCAAAGAAAAAGAAGTGGTAAATTAAAAAAGCTTCTAACCTGATATAAATAATCTTTGTTGCCAGTCACTGCACTATATCATGGATCAAAGTTGTTTTTTTTCTAACAAACATTTGGGTAAGCTGCTTAGAATATGTAGATGACATCAAAAATCACTCCTGAGTGGTTTATTGAGGTGTTTTTTTTTTCTTCTTCTAATTTCTGAGGTTTATATTTTAAATCCACTTATAAGTCACCAATGTCATAAGCAAAATATTTCATTATTATATTAAAGGAAGAAAAGTGCCCTTGGCCTTTGATTACATTGACAAAGATTTTATGGTGGAATTTTAAATCCCCTAACCATAGGGATTTGTAATTTGAAGTATAGATGCAACCTTGGAATGTACAGTTTAAGCTTTGTTGGCTGTGATAAATATGAACCATAAAGTAAACTTGTGCTCTGAACCATATTGGATCAAGCGTCGTTGCTGAAGCTCCTTTGCCATTTTTCTATGTTTCTCTTCCAAGCATCTGGTTCTACAGATCACTGTTCTCCATTTCAAGGTTGTATTTTTTTCTGGAGCTGAGGTTAAGGAATTGTCACATCCCACGGGGGATCTTTGTTTTATTTTTTAATCTATCTTGCTGTAGCTTTATTTCTGCAGCAAGTGGTTTCGGTAATCCATACTGATGAGTTGTCCTGTCTCCAGGTAGGCTTGACAGGTAGATTTATGAACTGGGAGAAGATAATCTGCTTCCACAAGGGGTCACTGGTAGCAGTGCACACAGCAACTAGTTCCTGCCATGCTTCTGTAAAGGGCAGGTTTAGACAAGCCTCTCATCAAATGGAGTAAAAAAGAAAAGGGAGTTCTTACTCTTTAGAACTACACTCTATGTACTTTACAAAGGAAAGGGGCAAGAATGCTTTTAAAATTTTCTTTCCTTGCAGTAGTCAGGTAGCCAGGTGTCAGAAGACTGAAGTCCTTTGTGCCCTCCCCATCTGAGTTGGGACTTCCATTCCCTGCTGGTAGGGGGTGCCTGGCTGATGTTGCTTGAGTCTGAGTCTTAAAGGCCATGAGGATTGCTGGAGCTACAGAGAGTGTAACAGGAAATTGTTAATTCATCCATAGAGACTGTATGAGTAATTAAAACAATTATCCTGAAATCCATATGCCTGCCTGCCTATTGTTAAAAGAGGTTGCCACAGGGTGTAATTTTAGGACACTTATCTCCTGATTTCTTTGTGTGCAGTCAGCAAAGGTTCCTGGTGTCAGGGGACATATCTTCCTTTTAATTTTTCAGTCTGCCTGAAAACACCTTTGAAGAGAGGCAACCCCATTAACAGGAATTAATGGAGCCCTTTCTATAGGCAGGGTTCTGCCCAGAGTGCTGGTGCTTGTAAAAATCAGGACATTTCATGAGCATGGTATTTCTGTGTTCCTAAAGCTTTATTTCAAATTTTATTGTCTCATGGTGCATGTAGCTCTCCAGCACACTGAAAAATACCAAGCGTTTTTTGTCTTGTTTTGGCATCCTGTCTGTGTGCAGCTCCCAGTCCCCCAAGGATAAACAGAGGAAAGCTTTGTTCTGCTATCTGGTGATAATTTTCTAAAGGTCAACGTTGTCATCCCTTTTACAGGAAATCTTACCTGTCAGTGGCTGCCCAAAATGACTAAAAGATATTTCTTTGCATTTCACCTTCATTGGGGGAGTTTCCATGTGAACCATTGGCTTAGCCTTTTTGCATTTAGATATGCTGTGTATTAATTTATTTTTTAAACAATGTTCTGCCTTTACAATCGTTATCTCTCTTGTTCCTCGCCTGCCATTCACACCGGTTCTAAAATTCCTGCAATGTACAGCACAGATTTTCAACATAATGCTTTAATTGCTGATATGGTGAGGTATTTTTTCCTCCTCTTTCCTTTTTCTGGAAGAAGAACAAATTTAGTATTCATGCAAGGTGAAGAGACTGTAACTCCCAACTGCACAGTTTTATCTCTTAGCATTTAGAGATGACTTTTAGAGCTGGTCATTGCGAGGAATAAGTTTCTCGTCAGAGAAAATCCTCACTGCTGTCAGTTTTGACATGTATCTGTGATGTTCCTGAAGGACTTCTGCATTCCCATTCAGTACTGCCCAGTGAGGGGAACAATCTCACACTGCCTGACATAATCACAGCTGCCCAGTCCTCTTAGCCAGATGGGAGCTTCATTCACCTCTCGATTCGTTAGAAACAGATGTTTTCCTCAGAGGAAAAGAAAAAGAGGTGGGAAAACACACCAGCTGCTTTCCATTGTGGAAAGATCTGTCCAATCCAGGGTGGAATTTCTGATCACAACCCATGAGTGTTTGTCTTGGGAACTACGGCTAATTTGTACTTGAGTGCACACCACTCACCTGAGATATGCAATGGCAACTGGAAGGTTGCAGACTTCAACAAAAGGTTCATAGCAAAATCTTGAACAATTAAAGCCAGTAATTTCACCCCAATGCGGATTCATTTGGTCCTCTTGTAATTAGCATGCTTTTGTGAGATGTGAATATTGCTTTTTACCCAGCTCTAATCATATACCAGGGTTTGGGCTAGAAGAAGTAATAAATAAGTAAGAAACATTTTAATTTGGATTAAATAAATATTTATCTCTTTGAACTGGTCAGAGAGAAATTAATTGTTTTATTCTTCTGATCTACTAATTACATGTACAGGCAAGCCTGTGTAAGCTTTTTCTGCATGCTCTATCATTAAACAATGGATTACATTGGAATTAAATTACTGTATTTCCATCAAAGGTCTCAGTGGGTCAGGGTGATTGGCAAGATTTATGGGCTAAAAAGGATGTTGGTGCTTAAGAAATATATTGTTCTGCTGGGTGAGTTATCCTTTCCTGAGAGTTTGGATTGCTCTTTTTCTCATTCTCACCATCCTTTAGGCAAGGCACCCTTGCACGGCCTGGACATTAATTCTAAATTCCTGTAGTTTTTTTGCCAGTTCCTACCCTTTCAACCATTGAAACATAGTGTCAATTGCATGTTTTCCAAGTCCCACCCTCGCAGGGAAATGCAAGGGATTATGATGACAATGCCTCATTTTCTAGGATGAGATCTTTTTTGTGGTCCTGTTCTGTCTACAATGGGGCTTTGTGTTTCCTGGCAGTGAATGCACACACAATTTCTTTCTCCCTGCCGTAAATATAACTGTTTTCCGCCTCTTCCTCTGGCTACATAGAAAAGCAGATGAGAGTGGAAAAGTGAGAAAAATCTTGACAAAAAAATTGTTTCTTGAAGGTGAGATTCACAGGCAGAAAAGACAGTAGATGTCACTTTTGGGTCAGCAGCACAGAAAAGTGATTTAAGAAAGAGGGAACAACTCTATTATTTTTTAAAAGTGACAGATAATTTTAGGCAGCCAGATTTTTTCTACCCTATTATAAGAGGTCTTTTTTAAAATTCAGATTTCATAATTAGAAAATTTATGTAATTATGGTACAGTCTGAAAAGCTTCAGTAAATACAGAAAATTGCAGGTACAAAAAGCTTATCTGCACAAAAGGAAAAAAATGCAGAGTAGTGAAACGTAAATGGTCACTTAGCAAAAATTAAATACCTGAATTTATGCTGATTTCTAATCAACCCTCTGTTTGGGCAGCATGCAAAGGAAAAGCAGGAAATCATAAGCACTATTTGAGTCTTGCTTCTCTAAGCCATATTAGTTGCATTATTACCATAATTAACACATTTTTTAATCGAACCAAATACACCAGAGATTGTTCCACGTTCTGGGCTTTGGGACAAATTCCTCCTCTGTATGAGAGCCAGAAAAATGCAGAGTTTTTCTGTCTGTCTCAGGGGTGTCAGCATTCCCAGCGATGGTCAAGGAGCTTTTGCAGGACTGGATCAGAGCCAGGGTTTTATGAGAGGAGCTGCACATCCCTCCCTCGGCGCGGTCCTGACCTGTTCTGCCGCACAGCGGTGCAGGAGACGCAGAGCTGGTTTCTGTGTCAGCAGTGCAGATTCACCAGTCACCTAAGGCGACATAGTAATAATGAAAACACGTGCACCAAGCAAGCAGGTGAATTTTACTTGGCCAAAACTCAGCAGATCTTTCAGAGGGCCTACCAGCCTCTCCTTGCCTGCGTGCAATTTGCCCTTGAGACTCGCCGATTTTCCAACTAGGCTGTTGTGTGCAGAAAATCTCAGTAAGACTTTGGTGACTTGTACAGCTCCATCAAGTTTTGCTGAATAGCTATTTACAGAGAGAGTGAATGAGTGAATAGCTGCCAGACAATTTGTAATGTGTGTTGCTGAAAAGTGGAAGATAAGACAGCATTTCCTATCATAATCTACTAGCTCAGACATGTTTAATCTTGCCATGTTTTTTTTTTTTTTTCCTGGTGAATAAAGAACATTGTAGGAGAGGATGGGGAGGTGGCAGAGAACATGTTCTGACCTTGAATATGCAGCTGTATATTTATTTGAACTTATATTCTTTGAATGCTGTTTTCCTATGGGAGTGGTTGCTGTGACATGAAAGGGGGAGGCAGAAAGATGCATGACGGTGAATGGGCCATGAAAGGTTCTCTGTTATTATGTTGTCCACATCTTTGGGAATCCTGCTGGTGGGAAATTTTTCTGAATCAAATATCTGGTTTGCCTGCCCAGGCTGAACCTCACAAAACTATCTGGAGAGGGGAAAAGAAAAGGACTTTTTTAGGAGCACAGAAACTGACACATAATTTGGGTGTCCTTGAGTTCTAAACTGTTTATAAAAGTAGCTGAGAGAAAGGGTGAAGTAAGTCAGTAAGGAATTAAGAAATTTCCCATTAGGTTTCATTGCAAAGGTTTTTTTATATTCCTGTTTCAAAATATGTTGTAGTCATATAATCTTCACAGTCTCATTATCTAATATATACAGTCTCAAAATCACAGAATCTGGTGGAGGCTGGAAGCATTTCTGATATCATGGAGTCCAGCCCCTCTGCTCATAACAAGGCTGTGTCCAGTCAGGTTTTGAATATCTCCAAGGATGAAGATTCTCTGACCTGTCTGAGCTACCTATGCCAATGTTCAACCACTCATATAGTAAAAAGTTGTTTTTTTGTTTTTTGTGGCTTTTTTTGTTTGTTTGTTTGTTTTTGGGGATTTTTTGGTTTTTTTTGTTTTTTGTTTTTTTTTTTTTGGCAGAATCTCCTATGTTTCAGTCTGTGCCCTTTGCTTCTTATCCTATTTCTGGTGCCACTAAGAAGAGTCTGGTACTGTTTGCTTTACCTTCCTCTGATATTTATACACATGGATATAAGATCCCCTTGAGGCTACTCTTCTCTAAACTGAAGAGTTCCAGTTCTCCTCAAAAGCTAGATGCTCCATTCTGTTCATCATCTTTCTGGCCTTTTTCTGGAAGCACTCCAGCAAGTCCATGTCTCTGGGAAGCCCAGAACTGGACATGGTCAAATACGCAAAAGACAAAAGAATTGAATGCTTCAGACTTATATGTCTAAAACATTTAATTTTTTTTTTTCATTTTAATTCAGTGTGATGGAGGTTTTCATTTACATATCTGACCTGGTGGAGAAAAAGCATGTCTTGAGGGTCTCATCCAGTGCTGAAGTAAAGCAGAAACAGCCTCAAAATTAGTTTAGGTCCCTCACGGCAATGTCCCATTGAATTCTGCAACTCTCCAAGAGTGGTGATTCCACAGCCCTTCCAGGCCCTTAAGCCAGTGCTGCATCATTCTCATTAGAGAGATTTTCTGTGTGCCCAGCTGTAATTTCTCTTGGTACAACCTGTGATTGCTGGCTTTTGTCTTTTCACTATGGACTCCAAGGTGTGGCTTCACCCTTGCTCTAGCCCAGCTCCTCTAGCCTCTCCTTTTCTGCTCCACCTCCTGCTGTCATAGTTGATTTCTACTGTACTCACTGCCAATACCTTTCTTGCACTTTGAGCCTCAAAGCTGGACACATCATCCCAGATGTGGCCTCATGAGGGCTGAATAGAGGGGAACAACCACTTTCCTTGTCTGAAAGCTGACTCACTTAATGCTTGATCCCCCTAGTGTGTTTTGGCACAGACTGTGTCCTCCAGTAATTGTTGATTGAAATTTCTGTTTTTAGTATGCTACCTTAGTTTAGATCACTCTAAAATTTTTATCAAAACTCTCAGCTGATAAATAAAAGCAGCCTTCACTGTCTTGCAGTCCTCCCCACACACATGCTGTTCTATTCTGTCATATATTTATGAAATGTCATAAGACAAGAGGAAATCTCAAAGGAACTGTTAATTTTTTTTCCAAGATGGAAGCTATCAATTAAACATTGTTCCTTTTTTCCGGTATCCTGCCCATTTTTCATCTATGACATTATCCTTCATTCATTCATGGCTGATTAGTTCCTGTATTAGCTTCTCGTATAAAAACCCATCAGAGACTTGTTGTAGGTTGTCTGCTGCATTTCTGTGGGATGTCAGCCATAGACAAGGAAAAGACACTGGTAGATGCCGCACAAACAAAAGTCTGCAACCATCTGAAGCAGCTCCATTTTCAGATTAATTGTTGTGGGTCAGCATATCTCAACCTCTTCCCTTTGGGAAGAGAATTCATGGGGTGTTTCTCTAAGTTTCTGATGTTGTACATGTTGTCTTGTAAAATTTACCTTAACAAAAGGACATCACAGTCAGCCACTAGAGCTCCGCTGTAGTGGTTTTGATTTCCTGGCCAATGCCCCAATTAATGTGGTAGGTTCAGTGCTGACCAAATGCCCATATACCCTCTAGAATTACTTATTCATTTTCTACTATGGGATAGGAACAGGAGAAGAGCAAAAAGGCTCAACTTCAAAAGAAATAAAGAAAACTTTATTGACAGGCTTAAAAGAATAAGGATCAGAATAAAACCTTCTTATCCTCCCCCAAACACCCTTCTTTTCTTTCCCACTGACAACATAAGAAGACAAAACCTGAGACCTTCAGTCAGTTTACCACTGGCTAGAATAATCTTTCTTCCATTCACTTAGGGAGAGGAGTTTCTCTTGTCATGCTATGAAGACTTCTTCACAAGAAACAGTTCTCTTGTGGCTTCAATTTCTACAAATTACAGCCACCCAGGAAAAATATGCAATTGCGAAGTCCTTCTCATCTCCACAGCCTTTCCCACAGCTATGTTTATGGACCCTGTCAAATTTTTGGGGTGCTATTTTAAGGATGAGCTGTTCTAGCATAAAACAAAAGTTCTCTGCATCCATCTTTGGGATGCAGAGAACTTTTGTTTTATGCTAGCTCTCTGTTCCTCTGGAAACAGAGGCTTTTATACTACTGTCACTGGGGCAAGGTTTCTCATATATCTCTGTTTAAATTTCACATTGAATCAAAATTACTTCAGCATCTGCTTGCCTTAGCACTGGTGCCTCTGTTCCTGGCTGTGGTTAGAATGCTGCATCCCTCCAAATGCATTCCATGAGTTACAAGGAAAAGGAGTCTGGCATACCTATCACATCCTCGCCACAGCTCTACAAGGGCTTTGGGTTTTTCAGCCCAAAACTCAGTCATCTCCTCATATCCCTCCCATCCTGAATTTGACTCCTCCTTGACTGACCTCAGAGTTCCATGTTAATGTCTCTAAGTGTCCTCACCTTTCCTTTTCTTCATTTGGAAGAGAACTGTTGTTCATAGGTTCATTTGTTCTCAAGCTTTATCAATTGAAACACTTTTTATAGAGTCCTGCAGCATTTATAAAAGAGTTGATCTTATCCAGGCTCTGCATCTGAGATCACTTGCCATGACTCTCACTGCTGAATCACCCAGTCCCTGCTGGCGCTGTGCAAGCTACCAGGGCCAATCCTGCGCTTTTTTTTTTTGTGTGGGGTGCTGGGAAGAAGAAAGGAAAACTGCTGGTTTTGTCCTTCAGTCACAGCACAGCTGGCTAAAAAATGGCTGAGCAACCAAAGGTCCATTATGAGTCATGCTGACCTAGCTGTGGCCACACAGTCCTGGCCCACATGGTCTGAGACAGCACCAGCTGTGGGGCCACTCCTTGTGCTTATCCTGGAGTAAATAAACTTCATTTAGGAGCCATGCTGAAATAGCTGTATCCGTGCACTGCTGCCCTGGCCGCGCAGGACTGCCCTGGTGACATGGACCTTGGCCAAAGAGTCCCAGCCATGTGGCTGTCCGTGGCCAGGGACAGTCCCAGCCACATGGCCTGGCTGTGGCAGAAATCCCAGCCAGACCGTGCGCCGAGCTGGGGCTGCTCGGAGCTGGCCTGGGCCAGGCCTCATGGCAGAGCCCACCTGGTCCAGCCTGGGCTTGTGATGTTACCTTGGACTCCGGCTGGAAGGGAAAGAGAATTTTTTTTTCCAGGCTTCCTTTGTTTTTTAAATGTGCTTTTCCACAGGGGCATGCTTAACTCCTTCAAGTGGTCCAACTGGGTGTCAGTCCTCAAACTTGGCCAGCGGACTGACCCTTCAAACCCAGCCAGCTCTTTGATTCTGGCAGGTCTGCACAGGGAACAACCCTCCAGCTGAAAACCAGGCTTTCGTTAAACCATCACACAAGCATGTCTGTTGGCAGAATTTTTTTGGCCAGAAGATATTCCTAGGGACAGGTTCAAGGGCTGCAACAAATTTTTGAGGCTTTCTCACAGATGTGACTGAGTCTCGAGAGACACTACAAAGTTGGCAAGTGATGAGTAGAAGCAGGAACTGTGGACTGTTCAGGTGTCAGGGTTGACATTTGGATGCTGAATAGAATGAGCAGTAAGGTGGAAGAGTCCTTGAAAGTGGAGGCCAGTTGATAGTTTGATATGAAAAGGAAAAGGAGTTGATAGTTTGATATGAAAAGGAAAAGGAGCCAGGAAGATGAGTGAAAAGAAAGCCAGGCTGGGGAATGATCTCTGTGGCAGCATTATGGATCAATACACCATCGGGGCATGAATGAGTTTGTCAGTGGCCAGGAAAAGTATGTTGGAATAATTGAGACATGAGGCGATGAGAGCCTAGATAAGAATTTAACAGCAGGACTGGGAGTGAGAGGTGCGTCTGAGATATGTTAATTGTAAGGAATCTGCAGAACCTTTGGTACATGCACACAGCAGGCAGGGCTCTGACTGTAGTACTGCAGCCGGTGGGGATCACCCTGAGGAAGTTTCCCTCCAGACAGCTCAGCAACTAGGAGCAGCAAAGGAAATTGTGGTGACATGGGCTTTATGTGGACTGGCTGTACTACTCAAATAGGCTGTTATGAGTTCAGTTGTGGTTGCCACTGGATTTCACTGCTCTTTTGCTCATGTGCTCCACACCTGTTGAGGGTGGAAGCTTCTGAGCTCCAAGAAATTGTCCCTTTCGTTTCTTTTTTTTTTCTTTGTTTCTTTTTTTTTTCTTTGTTTCTTTTTTTTTTCTTTGTTTCTTTATTTGTTGTTGTTGTTGCTTTGGGTTTTTTTTGGTTTGTTTTTTTTTTTCCTTTGAGCTCTTTGGCCTCTCTGCAATTGAGTACTCAAAGTTTCCAGTTCCTAGGATTTGGCAGCTTCTCAGATCTCAGTGTTTCCTGCACATCCCCTTTCTTCCTCTTGATACCGAAATCACTAGTGTGACACTGGTAAAAACATGGGTAAAATCTTCCAGAATGTCTTCAAATTCTGTAAGAAGACAGAACTGGCCAGTTGAATAACTGTATGCAGGAAATTAAAAAGCAAAGCCCAGACAATCTCATCTCCCCAAGGCAAACAAAAAAAAATCAACCAAAAAACATTGCCAAAGGTGGAAAAACTGATCTCAGTCCTGCAGGATGTTAGGCTGGGAGGCGGTGGGGAGGAGGAAGCACAATATAACACAGACACTATTTCCCAGTATCTGTAATTTAGCTCCAAGTCTTCTTTCCAAGTCACTTATCTCATTAAAATATGTCACATGCCCTTTCCTGAGGCTCGTTTGGGGCATTTTTGCATGAGCAGCACAGTGCTTTGAGGGGAGGCATGAGCCTTGCTGCATTGAAGCGGGAGAGCTGCAAGTGACTTTAAGTCATTTGGCTTCAAGATGCACAGGGCTGAGCTTTACCCACCACACCAGCTGAAATCACATTCCTTCTCTAACAGGCAAAACCTGCCTCTCTTAAGGAACAACATAAGATCATAAATATGGCCTCAAGGTTAATACTTGGTTTTGTTTACAGTGACATAGGAATTACTTTGTGTTCTGCACATACGTGGTACACCTGCTAAACATGAGGATTCTTACTAAGGTAGAAACTTGAGACATATGAGTAAGACAGTGGATTACTCATAGGGAAAATTAGAGATTAGAAATTTTTTGTGACATCTGCCATGCATTATTTTGCAAAGAAGTCTGAAAACTTTAATTCAAAGGTTAATTCAACCTTGGTACTTTAACTAGAGTTTCTAGGGAGCTGCAATAAAGCTTGTGTTCTAATACCTTTTACAGTGAGCAAGTGGGAAAAAATCAGTTGGAGCAGAGGGATGCAGCAGCATGAGAAATGTCACCAGTGGCATTTAAGCTCAGTTTAATCTGCTGTGACACTAGTAACATTTGTTGGTGACTTAGGAGAGAGGATGTTTGCAGGGGTGGGTGGGATCATGGATGTCATCTGATTTTAAGGCTAGTGCCTTGGATGAACCATCTTTTCATGATGCTGACAGGGAGTTTTTTACTGAAGCACAGAAATCCTGATAATGCATAGTTGGTCATTTGTATGCTTTAGTCCAGTGTGGCTGATGCAGTACGATCTTTGATTACTGCTCAGCAACATGTGAAAATCTTGTTCAGGGAAATTCCTTCTTACATGCAGTGATAACCAGATCTCTTGGTTGTTCAATTCTTTATCCATGGCCTGTTTCTATGATACATGTCAGTGAAAACTAGATAGAGGACACCAAACAAATTTTTTCATTAATTCTTGCCAGAATATCTGTCCTATAAGAAACACAATTAAACCCATTCCTAATCCCTGAGCTATGCATTCTGCAGGGCTGATGTAATTTCAGCTGATAACATAAATGGATTGTAATGAATTTCACATGTAGCCATGGCAAGGCTTTCTGCTTTATAAACAAAGAGACACCAGCTCTTTTGGCAGTGCAGTGTTTTAGGGACATACTTGGTGTTCTGGCTTTAATATATTGTATCTACATTGCTTCTTAACATTTCTTTTCTGCCCTACAGTTCTGCAACTTTGCAATAGATTTGGGCTTCACTCTCAACCCTGACATTTTAATTTTTTAAACCTAAGACTCAGCAGCATTTGGCTTTGTCCTAAGTATTAAAGAAAAAGAAAAAAAGAGAAGGAAAATGAAACCTAAACCAAATCCAGGACAAAGTCTGATAAATTCTTTGTTGTATATTATTTCAAATAGAAGAGTCAGATGTCATCATGTGGGATTATTTTTCTTAAACTCTGACAGCTTTACATGTAAGGGAAGAATTAAATTTCATTCTGCTAGACTTGGCCTATGCCATTTCATTTAGCAGTCTAGCAAAAACAAGTATATATGGTTGGCTTGCACATGCACACATTTTGCTGACTGGATGATGTAATTTATTTGCTGTGCTGCTTTTGGTAAAATGTATGTTTGTTGTACTGCTTCTCATATTTTGATTTGGTTTGATATTTTGTTAACAAGAAAAAAATGGAAAGAGTGGGTAAAGCTCAGTTCTCTTTGGGGATTGATATGCTGTCTCAGTTTAGAGTTGCTCTGGGGGAATTAATTTGTGTCTATGAATGGGCTTGAACTTCTTCTGGGCTTGAACTGAGCCCAGAAGTATCTTCTAAATTGCACCAGTACCTTACCTGTTCTTTGCTAGCTGGAGTCCCAGCACGACTTGGCATGGTGCGTCCATCCAGCCGTAGCTGAGACGCCGCTGCTGTGGGAATGTCCTCAGTGTCTCTGGCACAGGAGTCTCTCCTAGGGAATCCCTGTTGCATTACCCTGTGGCCTTAGTTAGTCTAAAGAAGTGGAGTAGGAATCTGATGTAGGTATCTTCTGAGAAGAAACCAACAGTTTTTCACATCTCTTTTCCTTCTGTCTACATCTCTTTTGAGGTCCACCATAAGTACAATAAAAGTGACTTTTCAGAGGAATCCAACTCTCTCAAAAAAGTGAGCCCAGTGCAGGCACTCTAAATCAAGGTAGCAGGATGTCCTCAGCTGAGGGCCATTTTCCAAGCTAGAAGAAACAATTATAAGCCTAAAAGGCCAAGCATGACTTCAACCAAACAAAAAAAACCCCAAGAAACAGAAACACCTTCAAAACCCAGGAGACAGCCAGTTTGCAAAAAGTTCTTATTTTTTGAGTCCATGCTCATGAGCCAGGCAATTATGTTGGAGAGTATAGGGCCCAGAAACTTATTATTATTAATAACCATAAGCTTTTGTTTACTGGAATAGATAACAGCATCACAGATTTAACAGAATGGTCAGGTCTTAAAGTGGTTTAATGCCTTGGTAAGGATAGCCTGGAACCTCTTTTCCATACTTTAAAAACAGAGTTGAAATTCATCTGTAAAACTCTAAGTTAACAAGGGCCCCAAACTATGTTAGCAAGAGCCATATAGTCCCAGGGAGGCACATTAAAACCTTGAGATGCAAGGGCTGACAGTGTGGGACCTTTCCTGTGTATTTAGAAATCTGTTACATTTTGATGTGATTTTTTTGAATTAAGAAAAAGGAGATGGATGATTGCATCACAAAAAGCCATTTATTGTCATGTCTGAGCAACACAGGGAATACATGATAAAGGTTCAGCTTTGCAGGATTGCAGCTCTGGCATGCCAGACCCATCCATAGTGGTCACTGCACACTTGGAGACATGCCACTGTGCTACAGTTGTGGTAAGAGCTTTTAAAAATCACATTCAGCAGTCTCTGCTTCCCAATGCCATCTCCTCTCCCAGACAAAACCCTTGAGCTTGGGCACAGATAATAAATACATCATTCATTGAGACATTCAAGGCAGGACTTGGCCATTACACAGCTGATTGAATAGACACTGTGAATGCAGACACAGATCCTGCTGACAGGCTTGAATTACACAAGGTAAGAGTCAGCAAAGCCTGAAATTTTTGTGGTTTTAGTCAGTGGTTCTCCCCAGAATGCTGAGAGCAGGTGTGTAATTGAAGTCATATGATCTAGTATAGCGAGTACAGATGTCCCGTTCTCCAGAAATTACTTGTGTCTGGGGAGGAAAAGCAGCAGAGAGCTGCATTTCCCTCCTTACTGACACAGCAGTGTGGGCAGGACACAAAGTAAATGTGACACAATTGCAAGGAGCAAGCCACCATCCCTGCCCGAGGTCGTTCCAGTCTGCATGAATGGTTGCAGTTCCCTCTCCAGCACATTCCAGGGCAGAGACATTGCCTTGCTGGTGCAAGGATAAGACACAGGATAACAGGGACTGAGCTAACCAAAACACCTCTCCTGTCTCTGCTGGTCCTTTTCGGTCAGGTTCAAGCTGTGCTTCTCCACACACACTTCACCAGAGCTGAGGAGCTGCCCACAGATCCCCAGTTCTGCCTGTGGTCTTGCATCCCCTAAGAATCCAGCCACAGTTCCAAATGTCTCTGAGAGGTTTTTCTGGATGAAGAAGTTTTATCCACTTTGCAGGAGTTTGTATTTTCTGTAAGAATCCTTTTCTTTTAGTATCTTTTTATTTTTTGTCCCTCTCTTCTCTATCCTTCATTCCTGCCTAAGCTGAAAGAAGTCACATTATATCTGAGTTCTACTCTGCAGAGCATGGATTTGAAATTAGCAGAATGAGTTAGTCCACTCCTAGTTTATTAAAAACTGTTTTTCTGGGACTGATAAGGAAACCAATTAAAAGCCATGAAGTCTATTTTCATAATAATGCTAACTGGGGCACTTCATAAGTTGAAGATTCACCATGCAAAGAAAAATGATATATTTTCATTTAATAAAATGAGTCCGTAATTCTTTAAAGGGTAGGGTAGTAACTTTTTTTTTTTTCACTTGTTTTGAAATTCATCCTTAATTCTTGCTCCTTATTTAAACAAACTTTCTGCACACAGCCAGGAGGCAGTGCAACAGCTGTTCTGTGGACTGAAAGCAATGGGATATTTGCTTGAGGACATGGCAGAAGAGGGTCAATTGTATGCAGTGAACAAATAATTTATTAGGTTGGCCTCATTTCTTCTTTGTCATTTATCTATGAACAGAACATAATTTCAGCAGTGCTGTTTGTTTTTCAGAGTTTGACACATGGAAACATAAATAAACTAATGTGACTGCTGAATTTCTCATGAATTTTAATCAATTATACAACTAGATATTCAAACATATTGGTTTTGCTCTTTTAATTGGATATGTGGTGCTGGTTTCAGTCTCCTAACTGAATAGGAGTTACTGACCTCTGGGATAAATTAATGTACAAATATAAAAATGTATTGTCTATAAGATTTATGCTGAATCATTTTAAAATTCTGGGCACATAATTTTTTTAAAAAGATTTGGGGAATGAAAAGTAGAGTGGAAAGAAATTAGAAAAAAAAAGTCAAAATAAGTTTATTTCCCGACTTTAGACAAATGTGGGAAGAAAGATAGTTATTTGGACAATTTGACAATTTCTAATAGGGATTTAACCATCTTAGTTAGCAGATATATCACTTTACAGCAGTTTTAAAGTTAAAAACAAGAGGGCTTTATTGATACTGTCCATAAACAGTGTTATAACCTTCACTCATGTCGAAATGCAGTGTGCATATTAAGTGCCTATTCTCATAGCAATAAACATAGTTTAGTAAAATTTATATTTTGATGTGCATGGAAGTAAATCAGCAGAAGATTGGGTGAACTGCAATGTGTAAACTTTTCTAGCTGACGGAACAGAATTGCTAAAATGCAAAACTAGTTACCTGCTTCATTAAGAACTATGAGTACACACAATTTCTATGAAAAAAAGTGATGGGAAGCAATTGGCTAGAGAGTGATTGCAGAGATAGTGTCGGTGCTAATTGACTTGTTCAGGATGTACACAAAATCAGCTTTGCCAATCATATGTGCTTTTTTAAAATGATAATATTATGGCAATTAAAAGATAAATCACTTTTCCATGATGTTGCTGTATTAACTTAAAGTGATCATCAGGGTTTAATTCAGATCTGAGAAGAAACAATTTATTTTAAAGTGTTACCTTTCAAGTCTTATTTCTTCGTGTGCGCTCTAAGTGCTTTTTGTCTGCTATGTATTGACGGTTCTCATGCTCAGACTGCTGATCCTAAGGGTGTTCATATAAACAGATGTTCTTCATATCCTGTCTAGGTTATTTTTTTTTCCCCTTCTTTATAGAAGTCATAATTCTACTGTATGTAGTGCTGTAGACATTTTCATGGCAGAAAGCCACAGTGTCTTTCACAAATGCCATTTCCCATGATAGACCAAAAAGCACACAGATCCCGTGGTGATGGATGTTCATTGGAGGCAGCCTGGGCTGCAGTAGGAGAAAACAGATGCATGAGACACCAAGGCAATGTCTCGCGTGGGAAGGACATAGTTAACCTTAGGGGGAAACAGCCTAAAATGTAAATATGAACTTACTAAGAGATATTTTACTCAGTAGGTTAGCAAGAAAACTGAAATTCTCTTCTGTAAATGTTTTTTTGTTTTGTTTGTTTGTTTGTTTGTTTTAACTCTGCACTTCAGCTATTTCACTTTCAATTTGCTGAATTTCCTCTGCACAGAGAACAATTATTTCTCTCATGTCTGCATGATGGGACCAGGAGGGCTTAGCTATAAGGGGAGGCTTCTCCTTGGCTTCAGACCCCGAGGGTCTTCTGTGCAGACTAGCACTGAGAAGCTCAGGGTAATAGCTGCGGGAAGAAGGGGTTTGAAAACCCCAAATCAAGAGATCACTCATACTGAACAACAATCACAGGACTCTCTCCTTGGAAGTAGGCTGAGGATTTATGGATTTTTGGAGAATGTTTTTTCTTTACTCTTGCAGGAGATGGAGGAGTAATGTGTTTTGTTTTAATCCAGCCCTGTAGGATGAGAGAAAATGGAGTTCCGTTGAAATGGTTACAGAAAAAATTCTCTGAGTTTTCTACAAATAGATAAAATGTTTCTCACAGTTTATAAAAATTACAGTGAAAAATGAACTACAACATGGAGACAGCATGACTTCTGTTTATAAATATTTGTGTTTCATGCTGAGAATTTCTTCAGCAGAGTAGATGCTTTTAAAAAATCTGAAGATTAGAAAATCTGACTCCAAAAAAAGTTAATTTAATGGATTAAATATAAAAGAATTAAATTATTCTTCATACAGGACAGAGTGGAATTGCCCATTGGACAGCTGTTCATGCAGTGTCCATGTCGTTCTTGAGCCTGGTGCCCTCTGAACCCATGCTCAAAAGTTGACACTGTATTTTTCAAACTGGTCATTAACACTTGCCTTTGTCACCCTGGATGGTTGAGCCATACAATGAGCTAAGCTGGCTGCAGGATGAAGAAGTGTTTTTACAAGTCTATTTATTTCAGTAATTCAGGTTCTCAAATAGCAGTGAGAAAACCTCCCCAAAATATTAACATTGTATCATTTTTCTGACCAAACCACATGTTCTGATCTTCAGCAATATGTTTTCACCCACTTTTCATTAATTTTCTCTCTTTCCTTCATCCTCCTTCCCTTTTTATGCCAAGCCTCCCCGACAGGCTCCTTCCCCCTTTCCCTCCCAGCTTGTATCCATTTTGTACATTCTCCTTCTGATGTTATCCTTCTAAACATTAACTATTTCCTCAAGCTCTGTTAGTAGGATGCTAAAGAAACAAAGCAGCATAGACTGTAATATATTCAGTGCTTTACACTGTGTGTCAAAACTGGTTGCAGACAGCTGTTAAAATATTTTGCCTTCCATATCTTACCTCCACTGGAATAGATGGCAGTGATTTCATAGGCTTTGATGAGGAGATACCTGATTATTTGCCTGTTTTCAAATATGCCATGGGGTCACAGCAGGAGGCCTCTTCCAGAAAGGTTTGGATTCCAGCACAACCCCTGAGCGCACACCTGGGGGTTTCAGTAGGATGCAAAAGAGAAGGCTCAGCTACCCAGAAATCCTCTCCATAAATAGTGGTGAGGGACTTGTGGGGTGCTCTGCTGTGTTAGAAGATGCTACTTTACTGTGGAAAATGCAATGAGAGAGGAGCTGATCTTTTTGAAAACCAGTGTTTGGAGGTGCTGAGCACCTGAGAACGTGGTACTGAGTAGTGAATTGCTTTATCAATATTTTCTCAGAGATGAAGCCTCTGTGGAAGGAGAAAAGTATAGAGTAGAGGTAGCCTTGTGCCTCTCTGGTTTATTTTTGAGGATTTCCAGTCATTCTAACAATCTCACCATCTCCTGGCATCTCTCAGTGTGTGCTGACAATCTTTGTGCTTCAGCAAGATCAAGTCATTGGGGCCATAGCTGATCAGTTGTGTTGGCAGCTCTCAGTGCAAGGGGAACCTGAGGAAGATCCTGTGCAGCTGCCTCAAGGCAAAGTAAGTTCAGGACCCACAAGGAGCATTATCTACAGTTGAATATTGAAATATTTTTCTCTGTTCAGGAGCTTATCTTAACACTCTTGATTGTGTCTGTAGCCTGAACTAGCAACATCTACTGTGCTGAATAGAAGACCCTTGATTGTTTTGAACAACTTATCTGTGTTTGTTCTCTTCAAAAATGTTTTGTTTGAAGAGTCACTTCTTAGAGCTGAGCAACACCGGACAAGGAAGCCAGTGTACACTTTGCTGAGTGAAGGAATTGTGATCCTTGCTTGTACTTCTCAGACCTAGAGGGTCCAGTGGTCACTGAAAAATGTCCATTAGCACTGGGCAGACGTGGTTGTCCCTGTTCTTGAGTAAGGAACTAAAAACATTGGGCATTTCAAGTGGTTATCCAGACCATCGAAGTTCCATGACACTGTTTGGTCTGTACTGTAAGATCTGGCTCATCCTTTGAATTGATATATTCAGACCAGCATTCCAAAGCTGAAGGAACAACTGGGACCTTCCAGAGATAATAAAATTAGATTCATAAAATATTGAGTTTAAAATTAACACATGAAAACACAGTGTGTGTTCGTATTACTTGACACAAGCAAGATGTCATGTGGAGGAAATAAATCTCTGACAGGATTACACTTGTTTTGCTTTAAATTTTGGATTTTCACTTCAGAAGACATTTTTCCTTTAAGGTTACAATATAAATTTTATTTTTTTACATATCTTGCGGTTCAATCATTGTTTTCATTTTTGACATGCCTTTGCCTATTACACTCCCACAATGATGAAACATCTTTGTCTTCAGAAGCTTGTTTCCAACCTGTGAAAAAAATGTATGTTTTTGTGTATACAATGGATATTTTCTCTCTTTTAAACCTGTGCTGCTCCTTACACATAGAGCAGACTGCAGAGAAGGTGGAGATGAAAAACATGGTGCCAATGAGCTCCCTCCTCACTAGGGTCTATGCCTGTAGGTGACCCTCTCCATCCTGATCCTGCCTGCGAGCAGATTGTGCCAGCACAGGGACTGGACCTGTCCAGGAAAAAGACACAAGTCCATTTCATCTCTGGTGGGGAAGAGGAGGTTGGAACACATTCTCATATTCTCTCCTTTTAATAAGGAGAAAAAAATTGACAGTATGTTATCATTATCATCCTCTCCACTTCTGGCTACTATGTTTTGTAGTAGTCTCATCCCAAGTATGTTTAATCTCTTTATATTTTTTTTAATACCTCTAAGTGAAAACTGACTTTTCTCTTTTCTCCACTTAAGCAAAAAAATTCAGAAAACACCCTGCACAAAAAAAAAAAAAGTTCAATATGATTTTCTTCTGTGCAATTTTCAGTGATTTGAAGATTTGTTTCACACGGTGGCTGTTAAAGCTTTCTCCAGGGAACACGCTGAGGTTGCGATATGGTTAAATGCTAACTAAAAATTAAGAACATTTTTAATATCTGCTTGAAAAATTTAATTATGTCATGATTTGAAATTTGTAGGCTTCAGTATCTGTAAGAATGCTACTTAATTTCCTGGAAATGCTATTAGACTTATGCTCCGATCAGCTGGAATATTTTATTCATAATCATGTGGCACTTGGTGCCCATAATTAACAATTGTGTGTCAATTTTTCAAGCACCATAAAAGACAAATGGGAAGGCAAACTGTACTCTCCCTTTTGCTTTTTCAGCAAATATTTTTCATTATAAATCCTATTTTCTTGAGGAGTTACTGCTATTACTTTGGTATTTTAGTCGTTTAAAAACAAACAGTAGCCAGTTAGCAATTACATGCATTCCTGACTGGAAATGTTTCTAGATACAGTATTGCAGTTTTTCTTATTGTTTGTCAGTAACAGAGAGGAATGTTCCTTCTGTAGGATGTCAGAAATATCTGGCAGGTAACTAAATTGTCCTTTTCAGTTTTGGGTAGATGCTGATCTGTTGTGCTGCCTCTGCTCCTGGTCCATCACACACATTGTAAGGTGCTCAGCTCCTCAGAAAATCAGGGTCTGCTCCCTTTCTTTTCCTCTTTTCTCTTTCATTTCTCAGTTCATTCTCAGTGATGGTAACTATGTTAGCGAGGGTAGGACATGATCATTTTATTAATTTCTGAGTACCTTGACAGTAAATCATGATCAGGCAACTGAATGTTGATAATTAAAATGAACAAACAAAATCAGTCAATGGTTCCAGCACCAGTTGCACACTCCCTGGTAGTGGCTGTCACGACAACACTTTTCTTCAGAAGGTAAAAAGACTCCTGGTTTGTGTAGGCAGAAATCAGACTTCAACAAAGGCAGGTATTGATAGAGTTAAGGCATTTATTCTAATATGCTTCACTCAACAGTCTGGATTCCTATCCTTCCTGGTGAATCTGCCCATTGCAATACACAGCTGTGGTTTCTGAAGGGAACAGGTTTGTAAGCAGAGTTTACCATTTTTCTGTATTCCTTTTGTATAACCTTTTTTTTCTTTTTTTTTCTTCTTCTTTTTATTCTTTTAATTGCAGTACAGAAATGCTGATTTAGAAGCAGGGGTTGGTTTTTCCTTATTTATAATAGGCAATACTCTTCTAGGACCTATACACATACACATAATAAATATAAACAAACAAAATGGTAAAAATTTCTCCTGAAAATGGTGAAAATTGAGTAGTTTGTGCATTTTTTTAGCATTGAGGGGTTTTGGTTTTCTGGTTTTGATTTTTAAAAATTTGTTTTTCTTACCTACTTGTTTTCATTGGTTATGCCATAAAACTTCCGGTCCCAGCTGTTGCTGGTCACCAGAAACAGTGGCAGGAGATGAAGAGACTGCCAGTGCTGCTTCCAAAGACAAGACTAATACCATGCTAATCCTGGCTGGTGACCCTCTATAACTATTTTTCATGCCTATAGAACAAAGGAAAGATGGAAAAACCTATTT
>VWZN01009201.1:573030-622663 GCA_013396955.1 Regulus satrapa | reverse complement strand
GGAAGGAAGGAAGGAAGGAGCTATTAAATGTTTGCTTTAGTAAAACTATTTGGTTGTGCTCTCTGAGGTGTAATAAATATTGTCCATATCGCAGAATGTGCAATTCTGTGAGAGACTCAAAATACTACAATCAAATCCTCCAACCTGCTGAGAGTGTTCAGCCTACCATAATTTAGAGTTTGTCATTAATAACGGACACTTTACAGACATATTCCTTATTCCATCATGTATTCAAAATTTTAATAAAACTGTGTTAGTATGCTAAAAACATTATCATTTGGTAGGAAATTTCATTGGTCAGGGATGAGATACATTGAGAAATACTCTGATTTCTGAAAGTCAACTTTAGACTTTCTATTACATTTACAGTTTTCCATGATCTTTATGTTGGACTGTGACACGTAAGCTCTTTTCCCAGCTCAGAGTTGGGCTATAAATCTAAGTCTCCAATATCACATTCCAGCATAAATAAAAAAAAAATCAGATTTGTTGAGTCAGCTTTTTTTTTTCAGTTCAGAATCAACTTCTGATTTTTGACTTATTAGATTATTCCACTGACTAGTGACTGACAGGCTATTGCAGGAACAGTCACACTGGGTCAGATCAAAAGTGGGTCTAACTCAATACTTGGTCTTCAGCTCTGAAATTAAAGCCTAGTAAAGAGTACAAGAGGACAGGCAGGTATAGCTATTTCAAATAAATGCATTGTACTTCTTCGCTTCATTGCTCAAAGACTACCTGAGCCAGAGGTGATAGCCCTTGACAGGTTCCTATGATTCCTACGAATTGGTCCAGCTAGCTTTTCAGAGCATGCAAATTTCTAGCAGTTACAGCTTCCCATGGCAAGGACTTGCACATAGTTTAATGATGTGCTGCATGAAGAATCACATATTTTTGTTGGTTCTGTAGCCGGCTAGATTCATGTGATTTGCCCCTGTTTTCCTCTGTATCTTCAGATAGGATGAACAGATTATTTTCTATCCACTTTATTCATCTGATGATTCTGTGAGTGTCTGTCACATCTCATCCTTAGTCATTGCTTTCCCAGACTGAAAATAACTCTCTGTAGTTATTTTCACCTGGAAACTGCACCATGCCTTTGAGTGTACTTGCTACCATCCTATTGGTCTATTAAATTTTTCCACTCTACATCTCTTTTTGGGTAGAGAAACTAGGAGATAAAGATAGAACTTTTGCAATGAGAGAATGATATTTCTGTTTGTTTTCTCTTCCTTTCCTATGAATTCAATTTAGTATTCTGGTTTAACACCAGACAGCATCTAGGCACTACACAGCTGCTCACTTACTTTCCCCCAGTGGGATGGGAAAGAGAATTGAAAGAGTAAAGTGGGAAACCTCATGGGTTGACTTTAACAGGAAAAGCCAAAGCCACACACAAAAGCAAAGCAGAACAAGGATTTCATTCACCGCTTCCCATGGGCAGGCAGGCAGGTGTTCAGTCACCTCCAGGAAAGCAAGGCTCAATCACACATAAAGTGACTTGGGAAAACAAATGCCATACTTCTGGACACCCTCCTCCTTCCTCCTTCTTCCCCAGCTTTATATGATGAGCATGACGCCATATGATCTTGGATATCCCTTTGTCCAGTTGGGGTCAGCTGTCCAGGCTGTGTCCCCTCCCATCCCCATGTGCACCCCCAGCCCTCTCTCTGGTGGGGTGAGAGGCAGAAAGGGCCCTGACTCAGTGTCAGCCCTGCTCGGCTGAAACAAAACTATGCCTTTGTTAATCAATGCTGTTTTGGTCACAAATTCTAAACACAGCCCCATACCAGCTGCAGTGAAGAGAGTTAACTCTATCCCAGCAAAACCCAGCACATTTACTTTCATGGGCACTGAGCTGAGCTGTTTGAAGGGCTGACAGTTGTGACTCTGAAATCTCATTTGTTCCTGATAATAGCCTACCACAACTTCATCACCCTGTGTAAAAAGTCATGGTTGTTGGCTTTTTCCACGTGTTCAGGACTCTCAAGTTACATGTTTCCCATTTTACCTGCTATTTAATTGCTTGCGTTCTGAGCTACAAAGAATGCACCAATATTGGTGGTGTAGGAACAAGAGGGTGTTCTTGGAGAAAATCTGATTGTCTCTACTTACCATGTATTTGTACACACAGATGAATTTGATTCCTTTCAGACGTAATTAAACCAAAAGATAAGCTTCCAAAGTCTGGCTTATGTGTCCAATTCTCAGACATTGAACCTACTGAAGTAGACTGGTGTAAGTCCAAATTAAATTAAATTTTAAAAAAAAGAATTAAAAAAATTATGAAGTTTGGATCATGTGTGCTCTTCATCAGCCACTATTTCACTGTACACATCTGCTCCTGTTGATCCTTATTCTTCCTATTTTTAACATGGCTTCAAGCCTTACTGCAGTACTTTACCACTTGCCCTTATCTTTACCTTCCAGAGCAAATTAGTGTCATCAACATGGATATTAAAAAAAGGCAAATACTATGCAGTTTAGGCTTAAGATATTAGACCAATACCATTGAGTAGGGATACATTTTTCCTTTAGATCTTCTTATATTTCTTACCAGCTCTTTTCTACCACTGTGCCTGATACTTTGAGTTTTTCTTATGAACTAATTAAAAAATAATTTTAAAAAATCTTGGCTGTTTCTGGAAGTTGTACTCTGAACTTTAATACTCAGGGTGAATATTCTGCTGTCTACTTTATATTATTATTCTAAACCAAAGAGAAGCTGAAAGAAAAGTAAGGGAGCGAAGTACATGACTTTGAAGGAATGGTAAATTCTTTAAAATTGGCATACTTGATAACTGATCTTCAACATTTGGTTTCATGGGAAACAAAAACAGGGACTGGTCTTGAATGGAAATGTTGTGGAGGAATGATGAACGATCTGGTGTGGTTTATATAAATTGTCTCACTAACCTTGTGGTTACAGCAGTGGTTATTATATAAAACCTTTCAACTTGCAGGATTATCACATTCTGCAGTGCTCTATCTTTTTTGTTTCAATAGGCAAAATTTAACTTAGTGGCACTTTAGATTGTGGATCTGAAGGAACCAATTTTCTGTTCCTTTTGAGATGGAAACTCATCTTGCTGGACTTCTGTTTATGACCTCTTGAAAATGCTTATATTTTATTTAGGAAATTGTTTTCATTACTTCAGTTTGCTCTACCAAAAACCTCCAGGCATTTCATTCAACTTTAGATGAGCATAGTAGGATAAATGCATAAATTGATGGAGTGCAATGATTTATGATTAATTTAACCTTCTGCTGTTTTGATGTCTAGTTTTTCCCAGCTATCACACTTGGGATTGAAGCAGCCATGGTGAAGGAGTCAAAAAAGGCAAATGAAGTGCCCTAGACATCCATCTATGAAAAACTCCTTCCATGAAACTTCTGATTACTGTGAAGCCATAACTGGCCTCATAAATAAAAGAGTAACTCCTTGGTGTCTGGTCTCTTAAGTATGGTGTGAAATCCACCTTGAGATTAGAAGCAAAGAGTCTGATCTGGAAAATTTTTCAGGCAGGTATTTTTTGAATAGTTTAAAGAAAATAAACCTTGTATTATTAGTATATTGAGTAACAGCCTCCCCTTTGTCAAATGACAAACCTGCTTCACAACTGCAATCTTCTTTGCAGTTGTTCTGCCAAAACTGCTAATAAATTAAATCCTTATTGTTAGGCATATTTATGAAATACTTGTTTCACTCCTGAGCTACATGCCTTTTTTTAAGTACATTTACAGAATTAAAATGCTTCTGTTACATATTTATAAATCCTAAATATCATTAACTTAGAATCACAGAATTAAGTGGTAACTTTGATTATTCTTTTATTGTGAGAATGGAATAGGCATCTGTTCACTGAGTTTACAAGATAACATCTGGTGCAGAGGGTGCCAAGCAGCCAGCTATTCTGCAAATTGAGTACCAGAAGATGACTTTTAAAGCAAAGTCTGTGCTGCAAAGACAATGGTGCATTGCTTGGATAGAATTCAGAGGATGTGTGCTACAAGGTGATCTCAGCCATGCTGTCAGCAGGCAGGAGAAACACTCCCCCTCACATCTCTTGCTGTACGAACATTGTTAGTCACTTGCTATTCTCTGGGCTCTTCTTGTAGGTATTAATAGGGTGGTTGAGACAGGGCTGCACTGATTCTCTGACACGTTCAAGTGACTGCTTCATCTACCCCACTTCTAGGGGTGTCAAGGGGAGAACTTGTCTGCTTACACCCTGCTTGCATGAGGCATGGTCCTAGCTCAGTGAGGCTGGGGAAACTTAGTCTTTGTGTCTGCTGTGCTCCCCTCTCAGTTCACCACAGGGTGTGCTCTTTCTAGCAACTTGGAAGATCTAAGTGTGTCCTGTCTGAACAGTTCTACAGCAGCAAGGGGGCATGCATAATTTACACATATTTATTTTATGAGAAAAGAACTTATGTTAGAAGGTGTTGTGAATTTAAGTAAGAATTTGTTAGCCAACTAAGAAATCCGTGTGATCTGCTGATGAACAGTTTTATTATAGGTATGAGTATGTGATGTAATGAAAACCATGAGGCAATGATAAATCATAAAACAGTTGGATGCAATCAAACAAGGAGCCTACAGAAGTGGAAACAGTGTAAATACAGTCCCTCCAGATGGGACAGTGCACACACCTACTTAAAGCCTTACTATGGCCCCATTAACACTAGTATAAACTTGAATTTAATGTATTTCATTTGTCGTCAGATTATTTGAAATAATCTCTTAAAAATTTTTCCCTCTATCCTGCCATGTCATTTGTCTTCCTTAACCTAGTTAAGCTATTCAGAAAAAAAACCCCATCTTTTTGTTGATCTGAAGCAGGATTCTTGTGTTTGTACTGCTTATTCTTCAAGCACTCTTTTCTGGCCCAGAAAGGTTTTATGTAATTCATGTTGCCACAGTGCTGGAAAATATTACTGGGAAAGGAAAGAGAAGTTTAGGTTGTATTAGAGCATAAAAAATTGCTTTCACACTGCATCTTTGAAAAAAAAAAAAGTGTTTCTAACATGTATTTCTAACTCTGCATGGAATCTCAGCTGGAGGTGACTGTATAGCAGTATGTTACCTCATGTTAGATCTAAATTTAATCCAACTGTAGTCAACCAAAAGGAGATGCAGCATTAGTTGTATAAGCTGAATATAAAGGCAGTCACTTTGCCAAGACAATCATTAACAAAACACTTCTTTCCTATTCAGTTTTCAGATTGTTATATTGCACTTAGGGACTGATGACAGGTGATCATGCTGTTTTGACAGGGGTTCCTGGATGACATCGGATTTCATTAGTGGCATTAGTATTGAAGGGAAGGGTCACAGGCTGGTTACAGTTCATTCTACCTGCCTGTCTCACTCAGCAACAAGCAGGAAATGTCCAGTAATTTTCTGGTTTTATGCTTCTTTTAACATTTTAATATTTCAGATGGTAAAGTGCAAGTTAATCTTGTTTATGCATTAATAAAAGGTACATAAAGCGTTTCAGTTAGTCAGTTGAATGAAATTATTTCACAGATGTGGTAATAACCTTAAGTGATATTTTGAATATGCTTCATATGAATTAGATCCATTAGATGGGATAAAAGTGATGTTTTCTAGGCATCCAGTAATTGTTATATTCACTAATTCCTGCAACCACTCTGTGTAGATGCTGGTGGCTTTCCTTCATTGTCCAAAGTTTTTCCAAGCTGTATGTATGAATTGTATCCTTATGTTGTGAGTAGCCCACCTACTCCAATTTTCCCTTCCCAATCAAAACCTCCGTAGATTGAAAAAATATAGTTCCAGAGCCTCAAGGATCATTCAGCTCCTTTCAGAGGATGATGGTTTAATGGCATGCATGGATTTCTGCCTGGAGCTCATTTCTGACTGGAGCCCAATGGGAGAGGGAAGGGGCTGACTCAGAGGAAGCACCATTTAATTCTGTGGTGGATTTTGAACTGTGTTTTTGTGGAAAACTAAGGGCATAATCAGTTTGAATAACGTAAACTAATCTTTATCTGTCATAGCAGTCTTCTTTCCCCAGATTAGTGTTAAACCCCATCTATAGTAACTAATGCTATCATCTGTCATAAATATTTGGACTCTTGTTCTTCCTCAATAAATGATGATTGCATTAAGTAAATATTTAGCAATTAGATAGCATATCTATTTTGGCTTTCTCCTCCACTTGTGTCTTTGAGCATGCCACAAAAAGACTCAAAACTCTTTTTGGCTCCCCCATGCTTTCCACTTTTTTCTGTGTAAATATGCAGTTGAAATTTCCTGTTGTAGATTTCTAAACTCACCAGTGAAAAGGCAGTATAAAAGCCAGGCTATGCTCCTTAGGAAGGATAAAGGAAATGAGGAACAAAACCAGTCTATAGCTCCAGTATGAATGTTGTTACACCGTGGAACAGGATGGTTGCACTTTGCAAGTCAGATTTTCTGCACTTCTGCTATCAGCAGACCTACAGGAAAAGAAAAATAAAAATCTAATATGATCCTTATATACTGGAATTTTGTTGGTCATTATAGACTGCAGGGTCTGTTTTGAGAGATGAGAAATGCTTTTTTGGCTTTCATTGTTTATGTTTGGTGCAGAACTCCTTGCAGAACTGAAGACACAAATAAAAACATTCTGTTTGTCATGTACATCTTCAGTGTGTCCATTACTGCAGGCAGAAAAACCTCCATCTTACTGCATTTTATAAGCTTCAGGCACAGGGTGAATAAATATGTACTTGAAAGCATAGTACAGAAAATCCAAAGTTTTGGTTTAAATGTAAAAAATTATGTTCCATCTTCTGACCTGAAAGCAACAGAGATAGATACATAGTCATGGTTTTATTGAAATCTATACTAGCAGCAGCTCCAATCTATTTTAGCCTCTACCCTCAATGGTATATCTTGTTCTCTAAAAGGTGTTTTCTTTCTTCACTGAGAACCCTTTTTGTTCCTAAACAAAGCCCTGAAAAGGTCACATTGGAAATCTGAGTTCCAGGTAATTCAAATGTAAGCCTAGGTTAAAAAATGATGTGTCTGCAGCTTGCCAAGTGCTATTAGAATCTACAGTGCTAGTTTAGATTCAAGTCAAATAGAGCAGTATCCATTGGGAAATTATGCTTTTCTGAGAAGCGTGTATGGATTTTTTCTTTCTGTATACCTTTCCAATAAATATTATGATAGCAAGATTCTGTTTCCCATGAATTCTTTATTTAGGTTAAGTATTATGTGTGAACTCTGATTTCATGGTTTAGTCCTGATCAAAGTAGCTGATTTTTGGGTTTTTTTATTTATCTGGTAGAGAATTGCATTAAAACACTCAGCAAACTCATATGGAAGTCCAAATAAATGTGATTTGTAGTAACACAAGTCCAGTTATATAGTAAGGACTAGAAACGAAAATACTTGAAACTGCAAAGGAGGAAGAATTTTGTTTTTACTGTTCAGGTCCACGCTTGAGAGCTGGAGGTACAAAAGTGAAGTTCATGAGTTGAGATAAGAAAAGTTAACTGGAAAAAGCAGTGCCCTTACTCCAACCCTGGCAGTGGTGTGAAATGGTACAGAATAACCTTGTGGCCCTGCCCCCTCAGCCATGGCCTCTCTCTTTTTTGCAAGATTAAACTTCATGTTTTTTGTTCTGTTTCTGAAGTCCAGTGCACACCTATTTATTCCTAAGAGGCTTTGATCAGCATAGCTCTGTCTACTTCTGTGGGATACATGGATGCATAACTTCTCATAGGCCGTGGTTCATCCTGGTCTTGCAAGTTGATTGCCCATCCTTCAGTCTGACAGTTTCTGGACAGAGTGTAAACTAATTGAAGACTGAAAATCACATCCATATAAAGGTGGCTGACATCAGTTGTGGATTTGTGAGTCTTGGAGTTTTGGTCCAGACAGACTTTGAATGCTGTGTCAGTTGCAGAAGGGCTTCCTATGCCTAGTGCCATCTATCTGAACATACTGGCATTCTGAGCATGAATGAAATTCTTCTTGTGTATTTTTTCACTCAGAACAAAAAAAAAGAAACATGGAAGTGTTAAAGCTAATAGACAGAATAGAATAGAGAATGCTGTTGCTAAGCATCACTTAAAAGGCCATTCTTCTCTGAAAAGTGTTGGTAAATACAGTGCTATTTGACTCAGGAGATCTAATCCCAGAGTGTATTCAAAATGCTATCTTCAAATGCTAACAATAAAAATAAAGGGTTTTCCCTTCCTTATATTTTACTTGTGTTACCACATCAGAGTCAGCATCTCTAAACATGAGCTCTCTATTCCTTTTCACCTGTCAATAGAGCAGTTCTGAATGTTCTGCTTGCAAACCCCAAATCATCCCCTGTGTTGTGTGCCAGTGCAGTGGTCATTGCAGAACCAAGGCAGGGTGAAGGATGAGGCTTGAAAGGACACCAGTGGGCAAACTGGACTCACACAGTTGCTGTTTTCTGTTAGACCCTCCAGAAGTTTTTCAGCTGATCTAGAAAATGCCAATTTTATGAACTGGAAAAATTTCACCTGTAAGACATGGAGTTTGAACATCATTAGGAATAGTGCTCCTCAGTCCAGCTGAGAACATCAGTTCTGTCAGGAGTTTGGGCTGTAGTGCCATAGTCTGCAGCAGGATTTCCACATTTCCCAGACAAGAAGTGGAGAATCAAGGAATTCAGATATGTGTCATACTTTTTGACTCCGTTACAGAGACCTGGAGACCAAACAGTACCCACCTTGTGCCAAAGCTCTCTTGATAAGGCTAGACTTAATCACATACATCCCAGGTAACTTAAGATTTCTAGGGGCAGGCAAGGATAGATGATTCCATTTTCAAGATGCAGCTGTAAAAATTCCTGAATTGCACAGGGATGTTGTCCTAATCAAAACATGGTGCATGCTACCTCTAATACCAGAAGCATAAAAAGTTTTTAACCCAGCTTGCATTAATAGGAATGAATAAAGGCATCTTCAACAGGAAGAAAGATCAATAGAAAAAGTAAAGAGAATTCTGAACTGAAGCCAGATGGCAGGAAAAACCAATTCCACTGTAATCTTCAAATAAAGATATTGAACCATGCTTAATGTTGAAATATGATTTTATTAATTGGGACTCTCTGTCAAAATCCATTGAAAAACTGCCTGAGTACTGAGAGAAAAGTTCATGTCCCTTGCTGCTAAGGTCATATTGTAGCTGGAACATCCCTGTGGGCATCCTGGCACACATCAGCACAGCCCCAGGCTTGAGCAACATCCATTGCAATGTACAGATCCTCTCAGCTTTACTCCTCTGAAACCTCTGAAGAATTGCACATCTGTCAATTTTTTGCCTTCCAGATTGTTCAGTGATAAGCAAGTGAATGACTGAAACACATCTCACTCATTTCAGGGCAGCCTTCAGGGTTTTGGGGATGTATGTATATATACCTGCTCTCTTGCAGAAATATTATACACCAGAACTATAAAAAAATCTCGCTATCATTTTTACAGGGCAGCAGACTTAATGTCATCCATCCTCTATAGCTTCCAAGCATCTGATTTGACTGCTCATCCAAATTCAAATATGAGCTCTGCCATCATATATTTATCGCTTCCCCAACCTGTGTTGCCCCTTTACTCTGAACGTCAAATCTTTCTTGAAAATACCTCTGTGGTTATGTGGTGCTTCTTGTTCATAAGCTTCCCTGGCACCTTGAAATTTTGCAACATGTCCCCAGCCTCTCTTAACAAATGGGTACATTTGGCAACTGAAGAATGTAACATAAAGTGGCTTTTTTCATGATTCAAAATATGCTGTAACCCTGGCTGGTGCAACCCCAGCATCATGGAAGAAGTTTGATAAGGTTTAAGCATGCTTGAGTAGTTTCTCTCAGAAATGTGCCTCATGGTAACAAAGTCGTGTAAGTAGTGGAGTTGTTCCATTTACCTGTTAGTATGTGACTGTATCAGCAAGAGAAGTGAAGAGGGGCCTAACTGCAGTGCTGACACAATTTAAACAGCATTTCTAGCAGGGATTTACTGCTGGGAAGCTGCAAGCTCTAGTGTGTGTGTATGCATGTGCAGGTGCATGGCTGTGCATGCACAGACATGCCAAAGTCGGCCTTGTTTGCAGAGCAGGTGCAGTTCTTTCACCCATGCTGGACATATGTATCCTCTGTGGCCTGTTGGTTCAGTTCTGTGCCAAGCTGGATGACGCTTCGATTTTTTGTGGATGGTGTGGTAAATCCAGCTTTGTGCACTGCCACTTCAGAAACACAAAAGCATGAAGGACATCACTGCAGTGGGCAGTGCTCGTCCTGAGACTCTGGCACAGTAACTGAGGAGTTAGTCGCACAATATTTCTTTAGGAGCTGCAGCCACTGAACAATAAGTAACTATTTTATTGTAAGCTGTGTTAAGGAAATCAATTTTCTTACATTTTAAATCTTGCTTACATTTTTTTCATTAATGCTTTTGAAGAACTCTGATCCTCCTCAGTTGTTGTAGCCTGACAAACTGTATATTAGCAAAAGGGCAAATGTGGAATACAATGCTCTGATGAATTTTATGTTTCAGCTGCTTTTCAGAAGGAACTTGTAAACCAGATAAATTTTGTCTGCAAACAAAGAAACTATAAAGCAGTCACAGATGTTGTTTCTTTTTAAGTGCAGTGTAAATAAGAGTATTCATAAAACTTTTATGGACTGTATTTGTACCTTTTTTTTTTCTGCGATGTTATAGAAAAAATTTAATAACTCCCTTCTATTATCAAAGAAAAAATAGATTTTTGCCCTACTTTCATGGTGAAAAAAAATTTCTAAGTGCATCTCTGTACATGCGTCACTATACAACTCATGATAGGCTGTAAAAGTAATTGTTGACTCTTCTATCATCATGTGATTAGTTAGACTAGTGCCAGAGAAAATATGAAAATCTTGACCGTACATTGCACATACACTAACTGTAGTTCAGTGACACGTATGTTCAGTGACACAGAAGATCCTTTTCTCCTGTGTGTATCTTTTATTTAGGTGCATCATTTGCATAGCCATAAATTAGCACAGTGAAACCTTATGATACTCAAATATATTTTTCACTGCAAGAACTAGCATTTTTTAAAGTTTTAAATGTATTTCAGCTTTTATCCCAGAAGATTTTAGAGAATCTCACTGAATCTTTTGTAGTTAAGAATTTGACAGTGGTTAGATTAGAACTTGACTTCTGTAAATTTGTAACAATAATTTATATACATATAACAGTGTGAGATACCTGCAGTTACTGCTTCAGTTATCATGAATGGAAGTAAGAGTTTCTAAGTGAATACAAGTTGGATACTTTTATCAGAATTAAAAAGATAATATTAAACTGGAAAAAGCCATTTTCTACAATCTGATGGAAGTGTCTTCAGAAAATAAAGACCCTTGGTGTTCACAAGCAGTAGCTATGTATGTAGTTGTGTTTATTACCTGATTCATCTTTAGCTAAGCAGAAGATTTGCTGTGAACTAAAATTAAAGATATTGTATCAGAAAATTTAAAGTATTTCCAGTTTGCTAGTACTTTCACTTCTTGTCTGAGCAAAGACTTCTGCCCTAGAGCTTAAAAACATACAATGAATATATGAAATAAAATTTCCATCGGTTAGACCAGCACCCTCTAAACATACTCATATTGTGTGTAAGCTGTACATAGTTTTCAGGCTATTCTTCATGGCAGCTCTTTGCAGAGGTCTTGCAGCAAGAGAAGCCACGAGGGTGCCGTTCAGCAGAAACAAAGGAATGTCTCTTTTCAGTTTTGCGTTTTACATAGTTCTCTGCTTGAGATGGTAGGTCTCAATAAAAAGTACAATGCAAAAGTAAATGTTGGGTGAAAAGCTCTTTCATAAGTATTTTTGTAAGTGTCCCACCTGTAGCTCTCAGCAGATAACAGTGACTGAAAAAACAGTGACCTTCATTCAGAAAGTAAAGTGAAAGACTGAGAACATATCCTTGGAAGTTTAGTAAAATTGAGGAACTGCCAAATCAAAATAGCATCCTGGGGATTTTCTTATGCTTCTTTTGTAATTTTTGGCATTGAATTAATGCTGAGGTTTTACACTTGTATCACCTTTCTTTCTTTCTTTTCTACCCCAGGCCCCCTTAAGAAGCAGAAGAAACTGTAAATACCTTAATGATGCCATTGTAGTACTAAACCACTTTTGACGCATCTTTAAAGCTGTTCCTAAATACCTCAACCTTGCTATATCACTTTAACAGTGCATTCTTATCTGTGTATCTGTCAAAGTAGGTAGTCATGGAGGCTTATCTGTGCATGTTCAATATCCTAAATCTGTCCAAGATAAGCACAACATGGAGAAAGGAATAGAAAACTGTAAGGTCTATGAAAATGTTAAAAATGTTGAGAGAAATTTACTTTTACATGAACCCATTTAATTTTAGTGATTTGGGCCTCTTTGTTTGAAAGGTTAAGTGGCAGGTGGATTTTGTTTTGCTGACATTTGAACCTCTCCAGTGCAGATGTGTACAGCGGTGGTACTTGCCTGAAGGTGCTATAGCTAGACAAGAGAAATAGGCATGTCTAAAATAGGTCAGATGAAACAGCTGCCAAAACTCACCCATTTCTCTCTTGTGCCTGTAAACACAGCCTCAAATGTTAAATATCTGCTTTGCAGATGTCCAGTATTCAGCAAGATGAACCACACTCATACTGTCTCACAGATATTGATTAGCAAAATATATTAAGCAATAGGAGAGATGTTAACTGCTGTTGAGATATAAAGGTCCTGCTTTTAAAAAAGTCATTGTTGGATCAGACAGAAGAAAAAGAGTGGAACAAAGGCAGGATTTTATCTGTTTGTTGGGAAGTAGTGTCATGGTTAACAGGTTAAACCAATTTCAATCATCTGGAAATTAACCATCCTTGAGGTTAATGGAAAAGCTGAATTTCCCAGGAGAGATTTGTCCCAATTGAGCTTTATCAAATACATTGACCTATTTTTTAGGGTCCAGGCTGGGATATTGATTTTTCAGGGTATTTCATAGCATTTTATATGTTTCAGACACAATGGATAATGATTTCAATCTATAGCTGTGCTCCTGCCATGTCACCTCCAACCCAAAATGAAGTTGTCTGATTAGCATAGCTCATCCAACACCCCCAAAATCGTTTATAACTGGCAAATGAAGAAACTGGCTCTCACCAGTGAAATCCCACTGCCTCTACATATGGTCTTTTTTTTCTGTAATTCCATCTTCTGTTCCTGAAATATCTTCAGCCTTCTGCAACTAAGTAGCTGTGGGTCCTGCAAGGAAATAAAGTCATCTTCACTTCTCATCCTAAATCTAGTCATTCAAAATAACCAATACTGAACTGATGAATGAAGCAAACATTAATGTAGAGTCCAATGCCTAATCTGTATCCTATTTAGAGGGGATATAATTTTTTTGAATGCCTAGATTGGGATATTGCTTGCTTCCTGAGAGTTTGACTTTAGAGTCCAGTAATATCTCTTCTTTTAAAACTAAGGAACTAGAAATGGTCTCTTACATGCTACCATTCATAGGCTAACTGCAGGTTAAGATGTCTGGATATATAGTTCATACCTCTCCCACTTGAGTTAGTTGAACAACTGATGATAATAATAGGCTGTCTGCCCTCTGTGGACACCAGAAATTAAAGGAGGACTAAGAGAGTAATTTTCCTTGTGAATTTCAGAGGTATTATGTTAAAATGGTGGAATGTGAGAAATGAAGCTTTCTAGGATCAATTCCTTCTGAAGAGAGACATGTAACCATTACTTACAGACCAGTTTGACTTTTATACCTTCCAAGCTGATGGTTATTTTGCCACTCGTATGTTTTCTCCTCACACTCTGTGCCAATTTTTTTTCCCTCTTATTTTCCTTTCCATCACTTCCTACATCTTTTATTCACCTTGGTATCTTTTCTGTCCACTATTTACTCCTTTGCACGAAATCAGAATGAGGAAATTTAGCCTATCCTTTTTGAGTCACCTGAAACACAGACATTGACATTTGAACCAGCCTCTGAGAACTTCCTCTGCATCCTCTGCAGAGAAAAAAATCTTTCCATTGACAGTTCATACCATCATCAAATACACAGGTAACATCAGATATAGCTAAAATATAGTGTTTAAAATTAGTTACCACTCATGTAAAACATCTTTTTTCCATTGAATCTAAACAGTCTATTCCAGATCCTAATGTCTTCTTTTCTAGGATGCAAAAGGTAGGGCACATGAATTCTCTCTGGAGTTTTCTCTTCTTCTATGGCAACAGGACATTAGTTCAGGGGAAAGAGTGAGCACAAAGAAAAAGGTTCTTTGTAGTCTTAAAGGTAGTGCATGGGGTCAACGGGAGTGGTCCTGGAATTAGGTCAGTTTAATTTGTGAAGGTACATTTTGGGGACTGGAGCTTCATGGGCTGGGCTATACTCAAGTGCAGACATCATCCACAGAGAATTTGGTGCTACCAGAAGTCAGATGTATGAGGATGTGTGAATTCTCTGCTGAAAACAGGCAATAACCAATTTGCAGACCACAAGTCTATGACGACAAATTTGAATGGGCACTCACAAATCAGCCTTGCTTGACCCTGCTCAATATGGGTGTTTCACTGGGGACTGTAGAACATTAAAAAAACAAAAAACAAAAACCAAAAACCAAACAAAAAAAACAAACCAAAACAACAACACCATAGAAGGAATATTCATGTCAACCATGTTTTCAGAAATGACCCAGTTGTTTAGATGAACTAACACGAGTTTATTTTAATTTTTGATCCTCTGGGAGCGGGATGATAGGAGAGGATAGGTAAGGGAGGGGAGCCTGAGGCAGACATCACAAATTGAAAACTTTAGCCTTCAGAGCTGGTGAAGCTCTAAACTACAATTACAGATCTACAGGATTGTTCAATCAAAAATAGGCATCTTGTTCAAGTTGTTTAAGGTGAATATTTTATGTACCGCTTTCTTTCATTGCCATTCAAGGGGAAAGAATACGGTCCATTTTTTGGTTGGGATTGTTTTTATCAGTTTAAACCAGGCCAGTATCATAACTTACTTTTCCTGTATTATTCTTATCTCGACGTACTGGAAGTTGTTTCTAAGGGGCAACTAGCAGAAATGTCAGGCTTTTCAACCTGCCTCCATTTTCAATGCAGCCTGCTTTGCTCTTAAAATACCAAACCTTCTGGGAGCCTCTCTACATGACATGGACTATAAAAGGTATCAATAACAACAGCAGATCCTGCTGTGGAAGGCACTGTAATTGCAAATGCCTGGGATCTGAAGCTTCATTATAGAGAAGGCAAATATTCTGCAGTCTGGTTCTCTTGGGTATATTCTGTCTTTCCCTAACAAATCGCCACTTCAAGAATGAGTTTTCCTTTTCTTTATTTACTTAAAAAATAATTGAGCACAAACCAGTTCACCTCTACAAGTGGCAGAATATTGAAAGAAAAAAAAAAGGTACTGAAAAATAGTTTAAGAAATAATAATAGTAATTATAGAAGAGTAAATATTTTGCGTAAGTCTTCATGTTAGTCTCTGATTTAAAGCTTGATGACCACACACTTGGACTGAATTCCCAACAAGACATATTTCTCCTTGTGTACATAAATAAGATGTGTTTGTATAGCTGTAGGTTCTGAGTTTGCAGTGTAGCTTGGTGCTTATAATAGAGAAATAAATATTAGTTTTATGCTTGATAATTTTAACAGCATTTGAAAAATAGGACATAATAAAATATAAACATAATATTTTAAAATATAGGCATGTATTTTCTTTACTCACAGGTTTATATTTCACCTCTGTACACAGTGACAGCTTGCTAAGGAAAAGCACATTTGCAACGTAACTTGCCTTGCAGTCATTAGCTTCTTTCTACTTTTTAAACTATTCCTTTTAAATTACTGCAGAGTAATCTCACCAGAAAAATGTTTCTGTCCATTGTTTTTGGCACTGTGCCTTATTAAGATATTTTTAGTTGTCTGTTCTCATTTTACAGTTCATGTGAATATATGAGCACCAAAACTAACTGCCCAAAGTACTATTTCCTACCTTCTGCAGGTGTTTAACTTCCACATATCAGCACTGAAGTTTATGAAATTTGCAGGTTATGGGCAGCTCTTTGAAAATTGTGCTACTAACTTACTATTCTACAAGCTTAGATCAATTATTCCCAGTGATTAATGCATCTGTAAATATCTTGCACCAAATCACACATTAATGATAGAAGCACTATGTTAATGCTAATTATTATTTTTTAAAAACAGAGTAACTATAGAAAAAATTTTAGTCTCTGAAGTCTGTGAATGTCATTCCATGCATTGCATGTGATTTCTCCTGTGTTTGTACCATTTCTCATAACAAAAGGACACATTTCCAGATGAGCCTGAGATTCCTTCTGTTAAAAGTGTTAAATAAAACTCAATACAGCCTAGCTATAAAATATAACATTTAAATGCCATTATTTTATATAGAATATTAAAGAGCTGTTCTTAAAGCAGTTTCTCCAAAAGCTTAGAAAAATTACTTAAGCAATGAATCTCAGAATGTTGTTGGAGTTCCTGAATATCTGGGCATTTAAATTAATTTCAGTATAGCTGTGCTCCAGTTTATTCCAGTCTTGGCACTGGTTGCAAAAACACTCTTGCCAACCTTGAACAAACCACCTAATCCAGTCCAACCTCCCCAGAGAGATTTATCCTTCATGTGACACTGACAAGGAGTCAGCCACAGACATCCTTTCAGAAGCTTGACTCTTTCAAAGCGCATGACTGCCAGCTCTTCCAAAATACTCCTCAGACTTCCCACTCCTATACTAAGAGACAATTCTTATCCCTAAAAGCATCAACTGAGTATTCTGCTACTAGCCACCAGAGATTCCAATAGGACATGGGAACACCTTCAGTGCAAGGTGTTTACCTTTAACCATGTGCATCTGTCCTTCTAGCCATCAAGGCTGTCCCAGAACCTGAGGGCTGTTCCAGAAACTCACAAAACCATCCGTCCGTCCGTCCGTCCATCCATCCATCCATCCATCCATCCATCCATCCATCCATCCATCCATCCATCCATCCATCCATCCATCCATCCATCCATCCATCCATCCATCCATCCATCCATCCATCCATCCATCCATCCATCTTTCCAACACCTGCACTATGGAGTCAAACAGATTGATATCATGGACTGCACGTATTTGGAGGTGGTTATGGGTTCTCCGAGCTGCTAGAGCCCTCTCTGGTGTCACATTTTCCTCTTGATGACAACCAGCCTTGTACATGCCTGTGCCTCTATCTAAATGCAAACATAGATGCACCTGGATACTCTTTCCATAGCAGCAGGCTTTCTCTGTCATAACAGAATTCTGACACTTTGTTAAAAGTCAGGCTTACAAAAGGTTCCAGAGTTCTGGCTTTGCAGACAGGTTGTGCTGTGGTATTTGCAAAAATATTGAATTATTGCTCAGTAATTCAATAATCATTCTTTGGGGTCATTGCCTGAGAAGTGAAGAGGGATCATCTGCTTATACCTGCTAAGCCCCAACACAGAGGTTGGCATTTTAGCTTGAACCAAACTGGTTATGTGATATTGTGGGTAGGATGGGTATTGAGTAAATGTGGAAATAGGCATGTCACCCTTCTGTTACCTCTGCTGCAGAGCCAGGGAGGAAGATGGGACAGTGAACAGACTACTGTATATGTAATTGACCAACTTCTTGTATTCAAGAGCTGGAGATATGGATATCTGTTTTTACATGCCGAACAGTGAAATGGCATATCTTTCTAGAGGTCCTTTCCCTGTTTCTGCAGAGTCACATCCACTTCGCTTCAGTGTCTACAGTAAATTCAGGTGTTTTTTTCTTACTGAGTGTGTAGGAGAGTGCAACAACAGGAGAAGAAACTGGATTTTCTTTCCTTTTTACTGCCAGAGCAGCAAAGTCATTCTTTACATTTAAGTGATTGTAACCTATGCAAGTATGCTGAAGACATAAAGTCTGTGTAGCTGTGGAAAACACTACAGGCTTTGAAATCAGCAGGGTAGCAGAAGTATAAACAGTGGCCTAATATTTTTGTGAGTCTTTTGATACTAGTAAAGATGCAGGTAGAGGAATATCCATCTCCTTTTCAGATCCCAGTCTGATTAGTCAGAGCTGGGAATTAATTCTGTCACCATTTTTTCTGCATTTAACGTAAGACAATTCATGTGAAGTCACTGGTGGACAGCAGGGGTGAGCTAACACAGACATTAAAAGGTGTCCCTTTCTTAGGATCAAAAAATGTGTTGAAACTAGTTTGTCAATGCAGATTAACAAAGCTATGGGCTGAGATGATGAGGGCAATTTTTCTCTGGTGTCATCTCTCCAATACATCTTTACAACCTCTGCATTGCTAAAGGACTATATGCTAAAGAGTGTGCTAAAACATTCTTTAAATCTCTTTTGGAGAACAGGAATAGCTTTGGAAAGCCTCACACATAAAAAGAACTGTAAATATTCTGTTCAAAAATTGCAAGCCAAACCCTTAGGTTTATTTATTTTTATTTATTTAATTTTATTTAATTAGTCAAACCCTTTGTTTATTTTTAACTGAGTTTGCCTTCAGAATACCCCAAGTGATTTGACTGCACAGTTCTATGGATTTATCCGTTGCCAAGTTTCAAATTTTTAAAAATCAAAGCCCTTTTTTTTGAAGACCGCTAACAAGCATAGAAAATGTCCTTTGCACTGCTAACTACATAAAAATGACCCAGATTTAATTTGTTTTGAAAATTATTTGTGGCAAAGAAATACTCCCAGGCTGAAATGTTCTTTGCCAAATGCAGTCTGCAGTGAGAGTCTGCAGGCCAAATTGTGAAACCACTGAAAAACAGGGCTGTTAGGGAAAATCCTGACATTACCTCTGCCTATCTACATGTTCACAGACAACGAGTAATGTTCACTATTTCATTGCATTCAAAATCAATGTATTTACTTAGTAGATCCATCATTTTATGAGAGTTTTAAAAACTCTCCCTTAACTCATTTTATGGTTCCCCAAATCTATATTTTTTATTGATAGTGAAAATGAGATAAATTCATTGGAAGCAGACAATAAAACCTGTATGCATAAGGCAGTTTACTTACTGCTTATGCAAGAGAACATATGTTTATTATGCTTTTGATGAACTGTCCAGGCTCTGATTATAAAGTTGATTTTTTTTATTCTGCAGTGGTCATATAGTACTTCACTGAACTTCAGTGAATTCAGTATTAAATATAAATTATATTTTAGTAATATATTAATTGGTTTTATATAATTATGTATTGGTTAATGTAATTATATATTATATAATAATATAATTTAATATAAAATGGTTTAATATCATTATATCAATCCAGTACTTAGCTGCATACTTCTTATCTGAACCCTGGGGAAGCCTATGATTCTTGAATCTGAAAGTAGAGGCATGTCAGACATAAAACAGGAAATGAGGAGGTTTTGAGGAGTATTTCAGGTGATTTTGAACAATATATCATAGCTAATAAGAAATGCTGCTCTAGGGTAAAGAAAAAATTCCAGGAGTGAGGAGTGAAGATATTCTTTAATAGAGGTTTTAGCTAGGAGACAAGGAACAAGTGCAAAATGAAGCTGGTATTATGCTCGTGAATAATGAGGAAGTTACATTTGTGTAATGGATGTTAAGGAATCTATGTTTCTGTGAGAATGGATTCAGAGAGGTGACAGAAATCAAACTGAATAATGGAAATCAGACTATCGGGTTTTCAATAGCTGTGTCAGAGAAGAATCTCTTCCTGTAAGTCTTATCCAATACTAAGGACAGGAAAAGAGCAGAGAGTGCAGCAGAGTAATGGTAGAGGAGAATATCAAGTGCATATTCAGAGCTTTTTAATCTATTACTTGTTATTCAGCTCTGACTGGGACATCAGAGCTCTAGTGATGATGGGATGTGAGCTTCAGAATGCATTTTTAGGAAAGAAATTTTCCTTTTCTGTCATTAGATTTTTATTAATATTTTACTTAATGGAAATCACATGACATTGATGGCTGGGAGGTTGTGTCTATGTACTTGTAAAATTCCCCCTTTTTACAGAGCTTTGAAAAGGATGAACCTGCCATCTAAAGTTTGTACATTATAATTTTGGGGATCTGGTGTATTTGGTAAACAATATGAAATTGCACCTCAGAATAGCTAATTCTTTGGTATGTGAATGCTCCAGAAAAAAAGTGTGATAAAAGCTGACCAGTCTTTCCTTATTTAATGTTTTTCTTTAAGTGACAGAGATGTCAGGTCACATAATTTTGAGTATACTCTTCTTGTTGTTATCTTCATACCTACCTTCACTCCTTCACTACATCCTCATTTTTGTGTTTTACCCTTCCATCACAAAGTTTTCTAATTTCTCTAAATGATTCAATGTTTTTCTGCTTTTATATATGAACAAACAAACAAACAAATACATATAATATGTATATATATAAGGTATTGTGTATATATCTGCACAAAAGGTGCAAGGGAGATGCCTGCTAAGTGTTCTCTCTCTATGCTAGGCAGAGAAGTCTTGTGGCTTCTCTTTCATAATCCCAGTCCAAAGAGATTCAGGACATAAAGCAATTAAGCAGGAAAAACCACAAGTTTCCCTACTCCCATGACATCAAGGGCAAAGGAAGAATCTATACATTTTTAGAGTCATGTAAAGTAAATGAAGTGCTATGTTCCCTCTTCAACTCTGTCAAGACTTCAGGGAAGACAAGAGGGGATGGGGCTTCTTTCACATCTTTTCCAATCTAGTATAAAAAAGATGAGACTCTCTCTGCTGTTTACTTTTCTGCAAATAAATGGTTTAGGCTAAGGTGTAGACATCAACCAAGGGTGCAGGAGGAGGTCTATATGTGCAAACTAATCTCTTGCAGCCTCTTGATGATTTCTTTAAATACATCAGTAACTAAAGTAAGGCCGAGGAGAATCGCCATCCCTTATTGGATGCAATGGGAAACAGTGACAAAGGATGAGGAAAAGGCTGAGGTATTTAATGCCTTCTTTGCCTTTAACAATAAGTAACTCAGTTGTTCTTAGGGTACCCAGCTCTCTGAGGTGGAAGACAAGAGCAGGGAGCAGAGTGAGGCCACCATCATGCAGAAGGTGGATGGTCAGTGACCTGCCCCATCACTTACACATGAGGCTCTACCCAAGGGTACTGAGGGAAGTGGTGGAAGTGTACACCAAGGCAGTCCCCACCATTTACCAGCAGTCCTGGCTAAATATTAGAGGCCTGTGTTGACTGGAGGTTGGCAAATATGATGCTTATCTACAAGAAGGCTGGAAAGAGAATCCAAGGAACTACAAGCCTATCAACCCGACCTTGTTGCTGGGAAAGGTCATGGAGCAGATCACCTTGAATACCATCAACCACCAGGTACAGGATAACTCAGGAATCAGGCCCAGACAGCATGGTTTTAAGAAAGGTAGGTCCTCCTTGAGCAACCTGATCTTCTGTGACAAATGGATCCACTTAGTTGGATAAGGGAGTGATACTGATGAAGGATCTGGAGCACAGATTTAATGAGGAATGGCTGAGGGAGTTCAGGTTGTTCAGCCTGGAGAAGAGGAGGCGGGCTTTTTTCCTTCCTTTCCGTGAGAAACCCTCTCCTTCCACCTTATGGCTCTCTGCAACTGCCTTAAAGGAGGTAGCCAGGTGGAAGTCAGTCTGTTCTCCCAATTAACAAGAAGTAGAAGAGGTTTAGATTGGGTATTATGAAAAATTTCTTTGCAGAAGGGGTTGTCAAGTATTGGAACAGGCTGCCCAGGGAAGTGTTTGGGTCACCTGCCCTGGAGACATTCAAAAGACATAGTGCTTAGTGATGTGGTTTAATTGTGGACTTAGTGCTGAGTTAACAGTTGGACTCAACAATCTCAAAGGTCTAGTAATTACACTTTCAATACTTGACCTCATTTCCATAAATCTTTTCTGTCTGCAGATCCTTACAGGATCACAAAAAGTGTAAGGCTGGCAGGCACCTCTAGAAATCATCTAGTCCAACCCTTTGCTCAGATGAGGGTCAGCTACAGCACATTGTGCAGGACCATAGCCTCTTAGATATACAAGGGTGGAGATGCCACAAACTCTCTGGGCCTGCCTCGGTATATTTACATGGAATTCTTTGTATTTCAAATTGTCCTTTTTTGTCTTTTTCATCTTGTCCTGTCCCTGGTTGCCACTGGTAAGAATCTGGTTCAACCTTCTTTGTTTCCCACTGCATCAGGTATTTATATATATGGGTAAAATTTCCTAGGCCTCCTTTCCTTCAGGCTGAATAGTCCCAACTCTCTGAACCCCTTCTTATGTCAAAGATAACCCAGACCCTTCAGCACCTTTATTGCTTTTTTCTGCACTCATTCCATTGTGTCCATATCTTGCCTTGTACTGGAGACCCCAACACTAGTCCAGCTCTTAATTTGTGCCTCACCAATGCTAACAGAGGGAAAGAATTACCTCCTTTGACCTGTTGGTGACCCTCTGCCTCATGCAGTCCAGGAGGCTGTTGTCCTTTGTTGCAAGGGGACGTTACCTGTCCTACAGGTTTCCCTTGTCCTTTTCTGTAAAGCTGCTTTTCAGATGTTATGGCTCAGCATGCACTGGTACTTGGGGTTATTCCTCCGCAGGGGCAGGACTTGACATCTTCCTTAATTAAACTGCACAAAGTTCCTGTCAGCCCATTTCTCTAGCCTGTCCAAGGCCCCCTGGATGGCAGACCGACCTTTTGGTGTGCCAATCACTCCTCTCACTTTTGTATCTTCTGCAAACATGCTGAGGATGCACTTGGCCCCATCATCCAGGTCATTAATGAAGACTCTGAACAATATTCACTCTAGTATGGATCATCGTGAGGGACCAGTCTCCAGCTGGTCTTTGTACCACTCATCACAGTCCTGTAGGTCCAGCCACTTGGCCAATTTTCACACCCACCACCATTTATGAGCCCACCACACACTCATAAATTCTGTTCTCAGCATCCTTGGAAGTCCTGCACAAAGTTTCTTACAGAGGCTCAAGGTTTCTCCTCATATCTAATGGTATTTAAAATCACAAAGAAGTTTGTCTGTTTATGTCAGAGATTGTCAAAGGTCATGCAGTAAATTCTTGGAAGAGCTACGAAATAAAACCAGATTTCCTATATTTTAGCTGTTAAAAACTTCCTGTCTCTGCTGCCTTTACTGGCTAGATTTAGAATATAGACCTGTATCTGCACAGAGACTTTTCTTTGTCACAGTCTCTTATTCCCAACTGTACTTTAAATACATCTATAAATTTTTAATAATACTTCGTATTTTTCCATCATGGGAAACTGAAAAGGACAGAAAACGTAATGCATGAGAACATCCTGCCTTTGAACAGCTGCATCATCACAAGTGTATTTTCATCCAAAACACCATTGTAATGGAAATAAACAGACATGCGGAAATTCTGCTTGTCTGCTGCAGACCATTCTTACTGCTTTTCTTAGAAGCCTGGCCTGAAGAAGACTTTTCTGAAACAGATTGAACACTGTCTTGCTAAGAAATTGTGGAGGAAAGTGTGTGGGGGAAGAAAGCAGAAATGGATACAGCTCAATGGGCAGCACTACACATGTTCATGCCCGATAAAGATGTAACAGTCACATTTCCAAGCTTCTGAATGTATGTATAATTGAATAGTCATACTCTGAATGCAGGGCTGGACATTTGTTTTTTAGATTGCCTTCAAAGTGGTACAGCCTTTCTTCTTCAAAACTTAACTGATACTCTTTGCCTGTAGGGCTGACTTTTCATTCCAGTGTGACTTCCAGTCATGTGACATATTTTGACTTAGGAAATTCTATCAAAATCCTGGGAGTCAGGATTATCTTAATAAGATTCAGTAAGTTCCATTTTGAAATAGATACTGTTTAAGTTTTCTGCTTGGGACTCAATTCCCAAGTGTCTCAGAAGACTGAGGGATTTTTTTTTTTCTACTAGGACTTTAAATGGGAGGAGGAAACAGAAAAAAATCACCTTAATTTTTTATATATGTCTGTATATGTCTGCGTATAAATATGTGTGTATGTATACACCACTACTTTTCAAGAAGAGTTTATTTAGCCTCACTCCCCCTTTCTCACCTAAGAAAAGGAGCCCCTGCTTTGTGCAGTTCAGAGCCACAGCAGTAGCCCCATCCATAATGATGCACATCAGGACATCCTGTTCATCCAGTGGCTGCCACTGGTGGATGTGATTGGAGCACTAAAAAAAGAAAGGTACATTTTGAAACAACACTGCCGTGAATGATTTTCTTAAGAGGTCTATTGAGCACTGCCATCACATATTAGTGGAGGCATTTTACTTTTACAGGTCATGTTAACATTTTCAGGTCAAGGGTGTGATGTTGAATGCCTCTGTTGTGACTGACGTTCTCTGTACCAGGATTGTCACCAACAGAAGCTACAGGAGGTGCAGCAAAGAACCTGTGTTTTCCACATCTTAGTTAAAGGAGCTTCTAGATAGAACACTTTTTAACCAGTGAGTGCCTACACATTTCCTAGCAAGTGATTCTTGGAAGCAGAAAACTTTAGAGAAAATAAATGAGAACTACAGTGTTATTGTTTTAGTCTGAAATTGTCTGAAGTTGTTGTCAATAGAAATAGTTGCATACATTTGTCTTCATTAATCATTTCAAGGTGTTGCTTTTTGATGCAGCCAGCCCTAGCAGTTCACAGGCACTTTAATTTTTCAATTATTGTACCTGTGGCTCAGAACAGATACTGATTAGTTTCACATTTTGGTCTGTGGGCAGCTTAATGTTCTTGTCACCTTACATTGAGTTTTAAATGTGCAGAGTGTAAGAGAATGTCAGATGTGCTCCCAAGTCTTTGGGTCAGGCTCAGCAAGTTATGATATTTCCAAGTAGTGTACTGATGGGTTTCTGAACGATGGATGAGAGAACAAAATACAGGTTTAGGATTCTATCACAAAAGTAATGATTCTTTGTGTAAAGCACATGTGATTCTGTGTTGTATTCTTTTTTCACACAAATTTTCAGCTAGAGATGAAGGTAATGCTGCTGGCTGCTATAACAGCAGTAGAAAGGGAAATTACAATAGCAGCAAGACAACAACAGAGCCTTTCAATATTTGCACTCAATTATGAGACCTTTTCAAACTGTAGTTATGAAACCAAAGAAGAAAATAAATTTTGAAAAGCTCTAAACACAAAGATTAATTCTATAACAAATAGAAATGTTGCCTGTCTCCTCTTTATCAATTGTGTACCAGTTATAACTCATCCATGCATGCTTTTTTCTTTCCAAAAACTGTCATGGAAGAAATCCCCTCCAAAACACAAAACCATGCTGAACATCTGCTGTCTAGGTATTCATTAGCTCTGTCTGCTCTGCTTTTGGCTAATTGCCTGGGAGTGAAGTTGAATCATTTATGGGGACTTAACCTGGTGGCAGATATAGTGGTAAAGATCGTGTAACATTTGATAAAACCTAGGAAATGTCAAACATGTAGCCTCCCAAACATAAAGTTTATTTACTGGTTTCCCATGCATTTTGTTTGCTACAATACTGCCTGCACAACTGATAACAGAAAATGTATTTAATAACTACTCAGTGCTAATATGCTGTAGTATGCATGACTGAGTAATTTAATTTATCTCTGATTAAGCCTATTATGTTTGAGATCACTTTACAGAAGAGACTTTTTTTGCCAGCTGTAAGCTTATTTGAATTGTAATATAAGTTAATAATGTGTGAAATAACTACTGGTGCCTGCTTCTAAATGTTAATTTTACCAAATCACTTCCTGAGTTAGTGCGTACACAGCTCATCCATTGCAGTGTCGTTAGTGGCGTGTTTAGACGTAAGATTGGACAGGTAAAAACACAGGTGCATGGCAAGGGAATCAATGGCTGTTATTTCTGCTCAGAAAAAAAAAAAAACAAAATAAATAAAATCACAGCCCAGTCAGGGGTGGCATACCATCCATATAATGACAGCATCAGATGAGAAGGAGTGAAGGATTCCTCAGCCCTTGAAGTGTTTGTTTCCTACTAGGTGCAAAGCAGAGTAGGGGCTCCTCAGGAAAACAGAGAGAGGAGCGCACTCAACAAAAACCTGTGAGAAAGGCAGTCATTAGTATGTTTAAATAGGAAAGTAGCCATTTGGGTGGAATTCTAGATTTTTCTCAGACTGAGAGTAGAGCTGGAAAAGAATTGGGGAAAAATAAACAAACAAAACCAAAACAAACCCCAATCAATTAAAACCTGGGTAATGTTAAGGGGGGGAAAAGTTGGGCCAAGGAAAGTGAAACATTTTTTCTCCAGGGACAAGGTGGACTGTTTCTTGTTTCCCCTCCACTCTTTTCTGAGGTCTGATTTTTAGAGTAGTCAGATACCTAAGGGAGAGGGAAGCAAAGCTTTTTCTGTGCACAAGCTATATCCCAGAGCTATTGATCTCTGGCAGATGAAACTTTGCAATGTCTGTGCTTCAGCCACTTGTTTCTCTGAGAGACTGAAAAATGCTTTCAATTGCCGATTTGGAAAAAGCTCTGTGTTCATCAGTTGTTGCTTTTATAAAAACATAATTATATATAGTCTTGCTTTAATATATGTTTATCTTGAACCTGCTGAGAAAATTCAATTGAAGAGAATGACATCTACCTTGTTTAGAGAAGCAAATGTGATGGTCTTGGGTTTAGTCTATGAGATTATTTACAAGCAGTCACCTAAATTATGGATACTTTGCATACTTTGCACTTTTAAATATATGCAACTTCAACTGGAAATAAAAGGAAGTAAAATCTTTCCTCTGTCAGATTAGTTTGTCTCTTCAAAATAGGAAATATATAGGATACTGTACTTACTGCATCTGACTCAACTGCCAAAACAATGTCATTGAACTAGCACAGAAAGAAAAGTATGCTGCACATAATTTCCTTTTATGTCATTCTGTTCCACCCTCCAAACATTTCTGGCATGTGATAACATGTGGGATGTCAAGCATCATTGTTCACATTTTGTCATGCTATCTCATATAGATCAGTTATCAGCAAGTCGAACTGCACAGCAGCTCTGATTTCAAGGTCTCTTTTCACAGCATGTCAAATCCTAGCTGGCAGGACAGGACTTTGGCAGGCCCACTGTGATGGTGGGGATGCAGGCAGACATGCAGATAGAATGTTTGATGGCTCTGCTGTGCAGAGTAAATTTCCAGTGTCATACAATCACAAAAAAAAAAAGGTATTTCTCTAAAAATTTCTGCTACGGTGGTTTCAAGGTCTGAGATGGCATTGCCAAGGCTCTTCCTCTTGTTTGCTCAGAGTATTCGATCGGTGGGTGTTGGAGGGACAGACATGTCTGTTCTAGCATCAGAGGTAGGACTGGTACTGCTACTGCTGGCAAGGTGAAATGTTCAGGTAGTATCATGTGGAGGGTATGTGGTACACTGGCTTCCCATGCTTTGCATAATCTTCCAGGTGTAATCCAGGGCTGAATGTGATACACAAAGATCTGAAAGTGTGGTGCTGTATGTAATTTAGAGCTAGCTCTGCATGCTAGCAGAGACTGCAAAAGTGCCAGTTGCACTAGGTCTCAGGCCTGGAGACAAGGGCTTACTGGGGAAGCTTTTCAGCTTTGAGAGTTGCATCTTCACTGTCCCAAGAGCACTCAGGTCTGCTCAAGTGTGAAGGCTTCTTCCATATCCTCTACTTCTTGGCTGGGCAGCTATGGGCAGAGAGTGTATTTTGTTTACTGGCTTTTCTTTTATAAGGAGCAGGATTCTTTTAAAAATAATAAATTAACACTTTTTTTTTCTTTTTTTTTTTAATTTCTTGCTCAGACTAGAAGACTGAGGTTCTCCACCTGACAAAGAGGATCAAAGTAATTCACTTTGATCAGTCAATGCTGAATTTTTTTTCTTTCTACGAATTATACATACTTAGGGATAGAAAAGTAGAATTTGATGCTGCATATTCCCTATCTATAAGAGAGAAGTTCTGAAGAATAGTTAAAGAAATAAGGTAAAGTATTTGGCTATAAGTAGTCTAAGTTTTAGTGGGTTTCACAGTTGTGAGGCAATCTTTTAGATGCTTTGAAGGTATTAATTGTAAATGCATTGCATTATTTCCTGCAAGTGTCTGTGATGTATGTGGTTAATCACTGCCTGTTCAAACACTCCTCAAGCAGGGCTTTTGGAACTCTCTGTGGCACAGTTCAACACAGAACCCATCAGTGGATCAGGAACTGTTGTGCTTTACAGAGGGCCAAGTGAAGACTAGGACTGCCTTTTCTCCATCTTTCATCTTCCTTTTCCCCCCAGTGCCCAAATTGAGACTGATCATTTAGCAGGAATAAAAGACACTATGAGCAGTGAAGCGTAACTCAGTACAATACTGAAAGCTGCTTAGCTGTCGTATCAGTCTCAACTTACTCTTAAGCAAAGATTAGTGAGGATAACTTCTGTACAAGCCTATAAATCTGCTTAGCGATCTGTGACTTTTATGGGCAAATAATGCTTCCTAAACACAGCCTTTGGATGTGTAGAGAGTCCCCTTTTGGAATGACTAATAAAGGGAAGCCAGATTTTTTCTTCTGGGAAAGAAAACATTGTTCAAGGTATTACAACATAGGAATCCAAAAGTTAATGCATACCTTAGCTAATTGTGCTATGTTTATCTTAACCTACATATATGTTGCAAAAGCTTATTTTAACTGTGAGTGATACCCCATAAATATTTATTCTTAAGAATTTTCCTTTCTTGCAACAGTGATTGTCTCACCTTTTCTTAAAAAAATCACCTAAGAGACCTCAAAACATTTGGAATCTCAAATTTTTTTGGAAGTTTACCATTTCTGTTTCCCTTCATTGCACTGATATTTCTTTAGCTCCTTAGATGAATATAAAATATGTAAAAACCACTAATTTTAAAAATCCACAAGAAAACATCAATATAATTTTCTGCACCTACACTTAAAGGCTCTGGACTCCATGAAGACTTAACATTGAATAAAGAAGATGGGTTTTTCCATGGGTTTTTAAAATTTTACTTCTTGATCTGGAAAAAAAAAAAAAAAGGCAACCCAAAGATGTATAAAGGCTCCAGAAATATTTTTTAAATAAAAACATAGTGTTCTGGAAGATACCATAATACATTAAATAGGACTTTGATTTTTGCTATGTAATTTATTTAGCTTAACTTCTTTACTGGTTCTGTCTACTTAAGTCTAAATAAAAACAGCCCTGTAAAGTTGAGGGGACATACAAAGGAACTGGTAAGGGTAAATACTATGTCTATTTTTTAAAAAAACATTTATGATTGTTTTGTCCTTTTTTAAAAAATCAGTCCAAGTTCCAGGATGCTTTTTGCCTCAGCCAAGTCCGTTGGGGTTTATCTGTGGTCTGGTTCAGGAAACCCCTGTCATCAGTGAAGCTTGTTTGGACAAGATTAACAATAGCTTTATGGCATGAAATCTGAAAGCACTTACTCTGGGTTTTTTTTTTGTTTTTTTTTTTTTTTTGTTTGGGATTGATGTCGTGTTTATAGGTCTGTTTAGATCTTGGTCATCCTTTCTACTGTTTACAAAACTGACATAATTTTATGTCAGCTGGCAGTCTTCCACTGCTCTGGAATTTCTCTGTTTGTCTAAGATTAATTAAAAATCAATGCTGCTGGTTCAAAACCTCCTAATTTAGCTTTTTATACAAAAGTGCTGATACAGCTGCTGTTTAAGATGCTTCCAAGCTACTTTACTAGGAAATAAAGTGTTTATCATAGCTGAGTGTGAATTAAAACATCACAGTAGCTAAGTAAACTGCACCTATGTATCATGGCAGGGGTGGGTCAATGACAGTGATGGAGGGATTGCAGGCATCTCCTGAGAATTTCCCAGACTTTGCTTTGACTTTGTAGAGTCATTTCAGGTTCACTTACCAAATGGTGACACAGAGAAGAAAAGCGCAATCTAAAGAAGCGCTGGAGAGGACAATAAAAAAGGAAGCACTGACCGTCAAAACATTTGAAAATCCAAATGAACAAGCATGAAATTAGAATAAAAAAGAGGGCATTTGGCAGAGAGGCACACTTAGTGTGGAAGGGTAAACTTCAGAGAATCTTCTTCTTACCAACAAAAGCAGAAGCAATCCATTTATTGAGCATGTTTAACTTTTCTGTATCTTTATTGGCATTACTATAATTTCTGTCTAGAAAAGCACTAATGTAATTTCTGAGATTCCTCTTTTGCTTGTCATACTTAAAAAGTTGATGATGTTCTTTAGTCTAGGTAACATTGATTTTTTTTCCTTCTTTCATTTTTTCCTTAATCACCTAATGTATATTAATTGCAATCCATTTCCCTATGTTCCCTGATGTGGATTATTTTTTATCTCTATTTTTACTTCAATAGACCAGTGTGATGATTCAGGCAAGTTTTTTGGGGTTTTGTTGTTGTTGTTGTTGTTGTTGCTGGGTTTTTTTGCTTGTTTGTTTGTTTTTTACTTTGTTAATGGCTTTTTTTAGTGTCTGATAAAATGTTCTTAAACAGGTCCTAGCTTTCATCTTTTTCCCAAATATACTGTTTCTCCCAGCTGAATTTGCTCATAATTGTTCTCAGGATTGCAAAATGAATCCTTTTAGCACATCAGGTATATTTGTTTTCATGTTATCATGTTTGTGATTAAGAAACATAATGAGCAAAAGGTGACATTCATAAAGAAGCAACTGCTAATTTTTAGTACTGTGGTAAATTTTATGTTATCATTCAAGATTAGGTATAATATAAAATTCCTGCAAGCTAAATGCAGTTCTTACTGAGTTCAGAAAACATCCTTATGTAGAGTTTAAAAAATATTTTTATTTATTTCAAGGCAGCACAAAGCCTCCAGCATGTGCTACTAAGTCTTCTGTGGTAACTCAGTTTTCTCTCCTACACAGTATAAACAGATGCTTGAGGAATCCCTTGTCAGCATTTTCCTCAGTGTATTTGTGGTGTGGAGCAGATATCACCCTGCTTTTCTTGCACAGTCTTACTTTCAAAAGCATTCCAGCCTCTGAATGCCTTCCTCCACTGCACAAGGATGGGCTGTGGGAAGATTCAGTTGTTTCTGTATAGCAAACACTTCTCCATCCTGAGGCCCAGAGCTGCAGCCTGTCTTTATTGCTCAGGCAGCCCAGGGAAACCAAAGATTTCACCGGATTGTGGGCAGTGTGGAAAACCACTTAGTTCAAGAGATTTGGTATTTTTCACAGAACCACAGAATCTTCTGAGTTGGGAGGGACTACCAAGGATCATTGAGTCCACTCCTGGCCCTGTGCAGCACACCCCAGGTGTCACATCCTGAGAGCATCGTCCAAATGCTCCTTGAGTTCTGTCAGGCTTGGTGTTGTGATCACTTCCCTGGGGAGGCTGTTCCAGTGCTCAAGTATGCTCTGGCTGAATAATCTTTTCCTAACAGCCAACCTGGACCTCCCCTGACACAACTTCAGGCCATTCACTTGGGTTCCATCACTGGTCATGAGCGAGAAGAGATCATTGCCTGCCCCTCCCTTCCCCTCACAAGGAACTTGGAGACCACAGTGAGGTCTCCTCACTGACTCACAGACTCTTCAGGCTGAACAATTCAGACTTACAACAAATTCCATTATTACAGGAAATTCCAGGCTTATAAAGCTCTGGCCTTTATCAACGTGGCAGTGCTGGGTTAGTGTTTAATGGTGAAAGTCAGTGATCTTGAAGGTCTTTTCCAACCCAAATGATTATATGATTCTGTTAAAAAATAGTAGAGCACCTTTCTAAGAAATTATGGGTATATCAGATAATGTGGGAAATAAGGGATGTCTCCACAGATCCCTTTGTCAGGGCTGCTTCTAAGGGCAAGGGAAGCTATGAGGGTGGCAGTGCAGGAGCAGTGGTCTTCCTGGCCGGGGCTGGGACCAGGAAGACACGGGGCCAGCCGCAGCACAGTTACAGCACAGCGTAGGCAGGGAGTGAAGAACAGGCCTGAGCACAAACAGCTGCTGAGCTCTGGGGGAAGAGGGTCCCGGCAAGGCATCTCTAATCTCCATCCCACACTGCAGCTGATCTACACCACATTCAGCTGGCATTGATCAGGCAGGACTAAAATGATCATCAGGCAGGCTGCTGATCATTCCCAAAGGGTTATTGCTTTTCATTCCATCAATGAAATAAGCAACGCTTCAGGTTACACAGGTGGTTCTTGCTGATATTAAACCTGCCCATGGTGAGTTTAAAAAAGCTATAATCTGAATTTAGCATGCTTTTCACTTGACTTTTGCACTGGACCTAAACACGAATTGTACAAGAATGTCTTTTGATGTTATTTCTGAAGTGGTAAAAGACCCTCAGTACAGCCCTTCAGATCCCAAAGAAGAGAAAGCTATTAGGTATGTTATTGTTTTAAATATTAATCTGTTCTGATATGCCTGAAATTCTCTGTCTGTAATGTCTTTTGTATTAATCATCATAAATATTTTATCCTTTCTGGAGAGGGTGTGCTGACGTAATGTCTAAGCGAGAGAGGCAACTTAGCTACTTTATCATACTTGCTGGACTTAAAATGAACATCCAGAAGTTCCAGCAAAGATGCTGTTCAGATAATAAAGGCAAAAACAAAAAGAAAAAAAAAAGATAAAGATACAAAATGGTAACCACATGTAGCTATTTCCTTGCTTGCTTTTCTCAAATTCACAGAAACCAGAGGTCCTTTGTAGTGCAGCAGTACGACTTCAGTAGATGTAGCAGTCCCTGTCAAAAACAGTGGGCTTTTGGGGGATGAGGAGAGTCCCCAAAAGGTGTAATAAAGGTTTCAAAAGCAGATGCTTGTTGACTTCTTGTGTTACTTTCTTTTCTATGCTGCTCTGTAAAGAATGGTCAGCCTTGGTAGGACTAGGTCAGTAGCTTCATGCCTGTGCTTGTTCTCTGAAAAAAAAATCCAGAGACTTGATGTTACAGAAGATGAAGAAGTGGCCTGAGTGATATGTACCTCTCCTTGCTTGTTCTCTGACTCATCTCATGGCTCATCTCATCTCACAGCTCATCTGGTGTTGGGCAGGTATGAGCTTGGGTGTACAGTTTATCCCTATTTTCTACATACAAACAAGTGTATTTCAGGCTTTATCCCAGATTTTGTCACCATGTTCACTTTGCAATGAGGAGAACTTCTTGGATAAAACTGTGCTTTTATTTTCAGTGGTTGGTGTCTTATAGAGTAATGCTCAGCATTTATCTATTACTTTCTAAAATATCTGGATCAAACCTTGCTTTGGAACAGATCTGTGTTCAAACCTTGACAATGAGTTTGGTGTAACTTTCCATATTGACATTTAGGGCACTTGCACTCATCACCCTTTTGTAAAAATATCGAGTGATTCCCATCTCAAACTTTCCTAGAATACGTGCCCAGGCTCTGTTTCAGAATCAGATGGAATAGTACTGGCATGCACACCTAAATAAATAATGGCTGTTTATCCAGGTACTAGCAATGCTTTCTGGTTGGGTTTTTTTTTGGTTTTTTTGTTTGTTTTTTTTTATTGCAGCCTATGAAGAATTTTACTTGGCTTGCTTCTTAGCCAAGAATAAAGCGTGATCAGAATAAGACAGTCAGAGAAATATATATTTTAGAGCATCAAATAGATTAAAAAAAAAAAATGGTACAATCTTGCTTCTCAAAGTCACTCCTCTCAAAATGGTGGGCATGTTTGCTTCTTGTTATTATCAGCATTTGAAGGAGAAAATGAACAAGGGAGCTAAACATATGGGGAGAGACTGCCAAACACGCAGCAGAGCCCTGGGGTAGGAGGATGTGGATGTAATGCATGGTGCTGGTTGTGGGAGCGTTTTGTACATCTGGTTTGGTTTGTGGACTGGATCCATTTGTGGAGGGGAGCCTTGGCTATTACTGTTTGGTCCCTCTGTCTTATTTTAGCTTCACATTACTCAATGTCTGATTATGTTGGACAATGCTCACTGTTGCTGCTGAGAACATTTTGGACAGCAGTGACAAAATGCCAAGGATTATGTCCATATCATTCTATCACGGCTTAGGAAGCCTATGAGAGTGAGCCAAGGCAGGCTTTGCAGAAGGAGAGGTGCCAGCCTAGCATAAATTAAGTTTGTCTCCCATCTTTTATCCCACCCTGACTGTCGATGTAACAAGAAGATGAACTGTGAGTCCTCAAACCCATTGAGTGATGGCCCTGAGTCTAAAAAATTGTAAGAGGGAAAAGGAAACATACTTTGATACAGTGGGGTGGGAATTTTTCAGATCCTGGGAATTTTGTCATTGTGTTAAGAGCTGAGATCATTACCGGGTGTGCTGTTCAGCAAAGCAGGATTTCTGCCCGTGCTTTCTTTTCAAGTTTATCCAGCCTCTTTTACAGCTGTGATAACTTGAGGCACACCACAGTCCAAAGGCTGGCATGTCTATGTGTATATATATATATATATATATATATATATAATAGGCATAACATCAGTTATTCATGCTTGCTATCTGAAATTGTGAGCTGCTGCTTTGAAAAGAATGGATACCTGAATTTTGGGTTGTTATGTGAACCAAACAAAACCAGACAGAATATCTGGCACATAAGGAAGTGTTATATTTCATTTCATTGTAATGTTTTCAGTGGATCCAAAATCCACTAGCTGTACTTAATTCACAAGTTGTCTTCAGTTCTGCATATCTATCATCTTTTTTATCTTAGGTTTATCTGGAACAAGTATCTATGTCAACCAAACCAGAGATTTCAGGAGTACTGATTGTTTCACCAGGGTTAATATTACCTTACAATAAAACCTGTTCTTTATGGATTCACTTACTTAGGGCAATACTGCTCACATATAGGAAGTGATACTAAAATCTCTATGAATGTTTTTGTAAGTAACTGAAATTACTGTGACATTTATGGTATTCTCTTTTCTTAGATTACGGAGTAAAGCACTTACTTAAATTACTTTCAAAGCAAAATTACAGAAATTTTCATTTAGGATTTACACTGAAAAAAAGAAAGCATAAAGTGCCATTTTGGGTGGTACAGCTGTATTTTAGTATCCCCCATGCCCCATGCATGTCAGTTCAAGGGCTTGAAAACTGGATGTGAGGGCATGTTGCCTTCTTGTGTTGCTCTGCCCAGCTGAAGAGGTGACAACATGTCACAAGAGGGATGCATGTGCCATTCAGATGTTCAACTCTGTGAGGGACCAGTGTAAGGCTTTCTGTCTCTTTAGACAGAGCCTGAGGCTCTGCACTAGCAAGGTGAGCTTAGGATGCAGAGAATAAGGGAAAGGGGTTTGAGATAATAGCTGAGCTGCTGGAGGTGTCCTAGACAGACAAGTGGTCAGCTGTGTGTGGAGAAAGTTACCTTGCCCCATCAGTTCTTGAAGAACAGCTGGGGAAAAAGGACTGAGGAGCTCTGCAGAGACAGTGGGGCTGGGGGAGAAGGTGCAGGAGGCCATAGCAGGTACTGGAATAAGCTACCCAGAGAAGCTGTGGATGCCCTACTCGTGGAAATGTTCAAGGCAAGGTTGGATGGGATTTTGAGCAACCTGCTCTAGGGAAAGGTGTCACTGCCTGTAGGAACAGAGTTGTAACTAGATATTCTTTAAGGTACCTTCCAACCCAAGCCATTCTATGATTATTGAGTGCTCTTTTCCCCCTAGAAAATCCCTCTCCCTCTGCATCCTCCTTTCTTTGGGATATGAGTCTCTGAGCTAACATTTCCTGGAGTTTGCAGACTTGTCATCATCCAACATTGTGTTATCACTCCCGCTCATAAAAGGCAGTCTGTCCTCCCCTTTCATCTCCAATGATGCTTCTTGATGCTTTGAAGGAGGAAAGGAAAAAGATTTAGAAAAAGAAAATGCAGACGGTCCTCCCAGAGGAGGTGCTTCAGTCATTGCCAGAATTAGGTGTGAAGGTGGCGGTTTCTGAAATTTCTAAGTTTCCTCCCCTTCTCCACCATATCTGTAGCACCAAGACATAGGGTGAGACTTCTTATTTCATCCGTACCTTTCCAAGCATTGACAGTTTCCATCACTGTCAGAACTAATAAAGTATGCGGGGCCCATCTCTGGGCAATGTCTACCTGCCTGTGTTTGAATTTTTACCTTAAAAACACTGCCTGGACTTCTCAATATTTGTTTGTTTGTTTGTTTGTTTGCTTTCTTTCTGATAGTTTCATGAAGTTACAAGGAGTTGTTTTGGATTTTTTTTTTTTTTTTATGAAAAAGAAGACTTATCTTTGGTACTTAACTCAGCAGTTGAACAAAAGAATTGCAAAAATACTGCAATAGGTGTTGAGTAAAAACGTCTGTTGTGGTAACTATTCTGGGTATAGCTACTCTTTCGTGACAACTCTTTTGAATTATTTCCATGTGAAACACAGCAGCTCTGACAGCGGCTCTTTTTTAGAGGGAGGCAATTTCCCTCATATATGACTTGTCAGCTGGTAACTGTGGGTGTGTAAATATAGCTGAAATTTGGAAATAGTGCCGATCTGGCTGAGGTTTTGGGCAGTTATTTATGACTGAATGGATGAGATTTACCAAGTTCAGATTGATGGTAAATGTTGCAGGGCAGGTACATTACCCTAGCTTGTGTTTGTGTGGAGTACCTTGACAGTTTTACATTTATTTCAATAGTACAATTCTTTGAATAGCTAAGGGATGGATAAAGTATGTAATTGATATAATAACTGTAAGAATATTCAGAAGCACTCACTTGAATTTTACTTCAGTCTTATTGACCTTTTCTACTCCCTTTGTTTTTGTGCTTGTGTCCTCCTTCTCTCATCATTCTCACATCTCACTTGGGATTTCTTCTTCTCCCACTTCATCTTTCAGCCAAACTCCCACAAGACATAGGAACCTCCCTCCATACCTCCAGCATCAGTAAACTCATTTGTTTGTGAAATGTCTGCTTTATCTCTGCAGTTTTAACTCACTGATTTATTTCTTCAGGCTTAGTTTGTCCTGCGTCATCCAGTGGCATGTTTCTGGTTTGCCTTCTGTCTCCACTAAGCAATTTTTCTGAGTGCAGTCCTTTCCCTGACTTGCCTTGGTATGCTCTTTATGTGTCAGCTTTTAATTTCTGTCTGCACGAAGAACAGAGTCTGCTATAGGCAAGTTCCCAGGCCAGCTTTGCCCTAAAGCCACTTGTTTCAAAATAATTTCAAGCTCATGGGGACTTAGCTAAGAAAGGTCTTAAGAGTTTTTAGAGGGCTAAGAATGTCATTAGAGGGCTATGTCTGTCATTTCAAGCCAACTAAAGATGCCAGTACTATCATTACATCTCTCAGCCTTCTGCAAACTTCCTCTTTAGCTGAAAACTTTCCTCCTGAGAAATCAAATGAAGATTTTTCTATCTTACTTTCAAGGTGTTATCTCCCTTTTGATATGGCTATTTACGAGGTATTCCTATCCACGTAGTCCAAAGAGAGTACTGCAGAGCAGAAAGCGCCTTCTTTGTCATCATCTCCATGTTTGTAGTACCAGACACTGTTTCTTAAAATTCAAATAAATCCGCTTTTTATTCCTCATTGTGTTTAAATTTATCAAAATAACAGAAGAACATCCTCCTTTTTTCAGGAGATTTTCAAGTGCAATTACAAGTAAAAATGTCACTCCATTGCAGGATTGCAGAAGGTGCAAAAAACTCAAGGAATAATTAGTAAAAGAAATAGAGAAATCAGCAGATGAAAACTTCCTCTTTTGAGAACAGCAGCTTGTTATAGTTGTGTCTAGTATGATCTCTAGGATAGAGAATTATCTTTTTGTTTGGTTTTTTGTTTTTTTTTTTTTGTTCTGAGTCTTTGCTGCACACAGCAGCAAGCTTATATTGAAACTTCAAGTCATTAATTTAGCTTGAGTTGTCTGAAATCTGGAATTTTGTATGGGTTTGCATTTCTTGCAGATGTCTGTCACGTACAGCAAGTGTTGCTGGCTGACTGCCCTCAAAAACACAGGGGAAAAAATAAGACCTTTGAAAAAGTGAAATACTAATGACTTAGAGCCACTTCATATCTAATAGCTAGTGAATGCACTTCTTGGTTGAGAACAATGGGAACAGGGAGGCTCGGAGTTGCCTTAGTGGTGGGAGGCTTTGTGTTGTTTTTGAAAGAATACGTGCAAATTCTCTATGTGGTAGATGACTTTTGAGAATGCTGTCAAATCAGTATGCGATGATGACAGAAATAATCATATTATTCTAAGTTTGACTCAAAATATGCATTCCATTGGACAAAAAATAACAAATTATTCAGAAAATATACTCTAATACGCTCTACTGGGTTTCAGTGTCTCCAGGGAAGTTCATTTTATGACTATCAGCTTTCCTTAAAACCTCAGAATATGTGATTCACAATCTCACCATCCTATTAGTTCGTGTTTCTGTTTGGAAAGTGAATCAATTTCTGGATCTGATGTGTGTATAAACAGTTTCTTTTTCCTTATAGTCTCAAGGGAAATCATGAAATGCCAGAGAATAAAGGTACACAGAGATATAGATGAATTCTAGTGCTGAAAGCTGGAAGTTAAGATGTATCTAAACATTAGAACTTTAATAAGAATTCAATGATCAGTGCTTTGCCAGCAATGTGACAATGTGCTCTTTCCCACTTAGCAGCTATTTGTACACACTGTACTTTGGTCACTGGGTGCAGTAACCAGGAAAGAACAAAATACGTGGCAAATTAAATCTAAAGATTTCCACTCCTGCTGTAGAACAGATAGATGTAATGTACCATTTCGTCTTAAACCAAATTATCTACCAAGACATTTAGATACTTATTTCTGAAGACATCAGTCTATAATGTCTGATGTCATAAGGACTGAGATGCTTAAATTCCAATTATGAAAAAATCTTTAAACTGAATGCAGAGATACCTGAACTAAACAGCTCTGGATTACATGTAATCTTTCCCCTCCTGCTGCCGTTCTCACTGTTCCTTCAGTACACATGTAAAACAAGGACTTGATCATCTACTTAAAGGAGATAATAATCTGTCAGCTGGCTGGGCCACTGCTTTGCCATCACCTGTATGTTTTGTCTTTGTAACAAACACTTTAGAGATTTCTTGAGTGTTCGTAGAGCATACGATAGACATGACGGAACTGAGACAATTGAGTCTGTTTGGCATTGTTTGTTATCTTCACTATTACCTTCTGCACATTAGTGGAGCTATGTCTTTTGCACAACGTGCCTTTGCAATAGCTTTTCCACACACTATTTTTGAGGAAAATAATTTTGAGGAAAGACATAAATGTTGTGTTCGGGATCTAAATGCTGTCTTCAGCTGTCTAAGGGGGATATAGGGAAGCCCCTTACCAGATGTTTCTGGTCAGGGGAAAGTGATAGGAGAGGGAATGGACACCAATTGTGATGTGGGAGATCCCACTTGGATATTTGGGGGGAAAAAAACCCAACCAAAAAAACAAATCACAGTAAAATAGTCAAGCATTAGAGCAGGTTGCACTTGGAGATATTCAAACCTGACAGTCTTGAGCAACCAGATCTGACTTAGTCATATCTAGAGCAGAAGACTGCACCTAGTGACTGCCAAAGATGCCCCCCCAGCCTGTGTTGTTCTGTGCCTCTGTGTGTTCTGTTATTTTTATGTAGTTTGCAGTTTTCATCTAACTCTTGAATAAAAGAGAAATGTTCTGTCTGTTTTCAGAACCTATTGGGTTTACTGGCATTTATTTACACAGATGAGAAATGGAAAGGATTCAGTGAACTGCAGAACCATATACTTCTCTCTGGAACCATGCATTTTATACATTTAGTTTATAATACCCAGCAGAAAACATGTGCTGAGAGCTCACTGATTTTATGAGCTGAGATATCTGTTTCCATGAATAAGATTTATTTGCAGTATTTTCCTCTCTTTTCTTTTAAATGAACAAAACAAATAAAAGTATTCTGTTGGAATCGGAATAGTAAAATGCCTGGTTTCATACTGAAAATAAAATCAAGTCTAATAAGTGTAATTATTACCACTGATAGGTCTGCTTTTCTTTTGAATATAAGCATATTTTCTTGCTGTTTCTAATAATCGGCATCTTAGTGGATGTATGTCTTTTGCACAGTGTGCTTTTGCAATATTTTTGCCCCAGAAGATTTTCCTTGTGAAGTTGTTAGAGTCAAGACTTTTTAAAACTCTTGTCAAAAACTGAGAATTAAAACTGGTTCTGTTTGAAGTGTAATTATATTTTAAGCAGTTTTTCAGTGAAATAACCTAAGTGTGTTTTTGCAAATCAGGAAGTTGCACATTTCTACTGGAAATATTTTTTTTTCCATTTTTAAGTGGAGAATTTATAAACTTTTTAAAAAGTTGTAACATGAAATTAATTATGAGCTGAAATTCTGGTCAATAAATTTGGCTTGGTTTAGGGTGCTTAAACAGACTTTGTATGTCCTAATTTCTTATAGTGTGGAAGAAACAGCTCTTATTTAACACACAATATATTTTATAGTATGTTACAGCAAAGGATGGGATATAATTCTGGAATATGTACATACAGAATATGCGTGCTAGGTCTTATATGGATACTCCCATCCCACTCTCTGTTGGGGTGAGAGGCAGAAAGGGCCCTGACTCAGTATCAGCCCTGCTCAGCTGTAACAAACACATCCCTGGGTTATCAACACTGTCCTCTGCACAAATTCACAACACAGCCTCCTACCAGCTACTGTGAAGAAAATTAACTCTATTCCTGCCAAAACCAGCTCAATGGACTTCAATATATCTGTTCTGCAATAAAAGTCTGGAAATAGGACAAACCTGTCTCATGAAAGAAAATAAGAAAAATATTAAAAACTTCCTTGATTGGGTAAATCTGACTGGGTTGCAGTCATGACAGACACTCCACTAGCACTGCTTCTAGATATGAAACAACCTGGGAAAGTGAATAAGGGTGCAAAACTTTAAGCTGAAAAGTTTTATAAAGCTACTTATATCTCAATAAATGTTTCTGTCTTTCTCTGAAAAACAGAGTAGAAATTAGCTAGAACCAGGACAGTTTTACATAAACACCATATATGGGGTTTTTCTGCCTACCACATCATCTTGTGGTTATTGTTGAAACAGCTGCCTTTAAAACTAGTGGGTTTTTTCCTTTTCATTTGGGACAGATCTTGCACAGTTCTGCCTTCTTGGGAAAAGGAAAGAAATCCTGTGAAAACTGGTTTCTTGCGAGAAGCATGTACAGTAAAGACCAGATGGATTTAATCAGTTTTATTTACTTAGCCAGAAAGGACTGTTTATCATTACAATATGCAGATCATTGTAAGCTTATAAAAGAGAATGAAATAGTTGTGACCAAATCAATTAAGTTTCACTCACTTTCTGAACATTGGCTTTCTTGGCTACTAAATAAAGCTTTTGAGGAATAATGCTTTGGCTTCACAAACCAAAATGTATTGTATAGTTTGATGGTAAGCAGCCAAGACTATAATTTTGGAGAGACCAAAACAATTTGTCTTCTTACATGAAATTTTCCTGAAGCCTTTTCATGACAAAAACATTGATGTTTTACACACACAAGTTACTCTTGGCCAAGGACTGCTTTAAATTGCATTTAATTTTCAATAGTTTTCCCACTACCTACTTGTTGAACAAAATATGGGCACAATTGATTATTTTGCTTAGAAATATCTAATACCCTAACTATCTATATGCTTTAATCACCAAGAAACCATGGCAGAGAATTACAATATTCTCAAGATGTTGCCGTTAGGATAGGTGAGGATTGGCACTTCTTCGGTAAGACATAATTGATTTCCAAAAGCATTGGATTTGGATTCCCTTTGAAAGGATTTTTCTTTGCCCCATATTAATGAACAGCAACTTCAGAAGAGAGGCAATATTGCAAGCTTTTTGTTACACACAAGCATATGTTCTGTGTGAGTTTAAGTAATGCTGATATAGATGTGTATGCCTCCCAAAGAGGCAAATATTGTACAAAAGTCAGCAGAGAGAATCTTTACACATGAAGTGCAGACATAAAACAATACCTAGGAAAACAGCATCTAATTTAATGCCCAATGTAGCTGGGAAATTACTGTCGAGTAAGTGTCGAGTAAGCTTGCAGTGCAGAGCTAAACCTTGCAGAAATGTGTGAAGAGCACTCAGATACAAAATCAAGATAAATATCTCACTTCTATCTCTGGTTTACTTGTCAGGCTGTCGTCCTTTCCCTTTTCTTTCTGCTATTTTACAGGAAGTATTTGCTTTCTAGAGGATGGGGGAAGTTCAGCTATAGCGAGTATGTGGTTTTATCCATTTTTTTTTCTATTTGCTAATTCTGTGGATTTGATAATCATGTCTCTATTATCTGGTCATTGCTTTTCTCTAGAATTAAATTGGTAATACTGCTTGTTCTTCAGCTGCAGTGCAGTGTGTCCTCAGCACACACCTCCTTAGAACACCCATGGTTCAGGAGTACCCTTCCAAAACTCTACGTGTATAGTGTATTTATATGTATTTGTATTTCTGCTCATGCCATGGGATTCTTTCTGGGGTCCAGCACTTTCTGGTGGCTTTCAGGAGGACCACAGCTCCTGATTCTTTATTCTAGGGCCACAGTTTCCACCCAGGTGAGGGGCTGCTGTGGTGTTAGGAGCACTCAGCACACCTTGACTCGTTAGAGATGAGTGCTTTGTAGCAAGAAATTACATTGCCAGAGAGCAAATTAGTGATTGATGTAAAATGGAGACTTCTAGATTGTAATTGTGCTAGCAAGATATGAGACAAAGCCTAAAGTTTTATTTTAGCAGTGTTTAATTAAGTGGAACAGTAGATTAACCACCACAATCCTAACTAAACACATATAGAATAATTGCAAAGTGTAAATGCTAATTTTTGCTAAGTTGCCTTTGCCATCATTGACTGACTTGGTGATGGGGTGATTGACTTGAAGCTGATTTAAAATGGCTCAATTTACAAACTAAATTTTAAATCTTTTCCGACTGTTCTCCTTTAATGCAGGCAGAGAAAGGTGACTCATCTGTTCAGCACTGCATGGTTCACTGGGTGGGGAGAAAATGACTTATTTTATCTGGTCACTGAGCTCTTACTGTGTCATTTCACTTTGTGTGTAGCAATTAAAGCAAAGTGATTCACTTACCTGACAAATTTAGTTTCTTGTTCTTTCAATGGAAGTATTACTACCTCTAGTTTATATTTCTTTGAGTTGCCTGATGGCAGCTTTCTGTCATCACCTCAGTTGCTGACAAACTGTAATTAGGTATCTTTGTGCACGGTGCTAGATGAAGAAGTTGCAGGGAATCGGTGAAGTTCCTGTACAGTTTGTTTAGTTAATTTTCTGTGCTGTATCCAAAAGATCTGGGGAGCCTTTGTCAAGCTGTGTAAATCCCATATCAATTACATGTCCTGTTCTGGAAACAAACAGTGGAGCATACAAGCTTTGAATTTGCTTTGCACAACTCTTTGTAGGAAGCAAACATAAAAGGAGCTTGTGTTCAGCCACAACACATTCATTGTTAATTTGAAGTGAATATTTATAACTTTCTTTCTACTATTAGCCTGACACTATGAGCAATTATGGCAGTATTCAGCTAAATCTGCCCAGCCTGGGCCTGGTCAGAATTTTATTTGCCTGTGTTTCTAATACATTTTCTATGCACTGTTTTGTCCTTAATGCCTTTATAGCTTGTTTATTGGAAACAGGTTTTTAATTATTTTTCAACAGTACTGGAGACCTGATTTAATGAGCAATTGTTAGATATACTAGGGAGACACATTCACCTGATTAATGTGATAGTTAACTGAGCAACAAAATTGCTTCATGAAGTAGCAGCTGTACACAGAGTTGAAGCAATAAAAAAGTTTGAGGGAATGTGAAGAAAATATTTGAGGAGAGACAATTTAAAATAGGATAACTGAGCAAGTTGGAGGCTAAGTATAAATATACAATGTTGGCTTGCTGTTTGGTTCGTTGGTCTATTAGTACATGCATGTGTGCACAAACATGCCCCCCTGTTAAGAGAGAATTTATATAGGCTTGACTGAAAGATACTGAATTGGAATGCTGGGATGTTCAAGGGCTGTAGGAAAAAATGAGGATGGGTTCTTCAGGTATGTGTTCGAGATGAAGCTGTGCTGCAGCCAATGTTTTAATGGCACACAGTGTTGTTGTCCAGCTTCAGTGTTACTGTGTGCTTTTGGAAACAAGTGTGTCCTTTGAGAATTCTCAGAGAGAGGAAGGTTAGAGAGAGGAAGTTTGACATTCTTTAATTGTCAGAGCTGACACTGGGATATTTCTTGTGTCACTGACTCACTCCTATCAGCATCAACAATATTCTCAGCTTGGAAGGTTGTTGTCACCTTATGGGATCAGACTAACATGATCACCACAGAATTTTAGTACATGATAGTTCTACTCTTGCATTTCAATGTCACCTCCCCTTTACAAGCAGCATTTGCAAAGGAAGATGTCACAGTGGTAGCCCAGTAGAAATTCTTTACTGGATCATCAGGTTTCATTTCTTGCAGAGGGCTGTGGCATCCATGGAGAGAAAGGTCCACAAGGGTCCACAGGGTGGACACAAGGTGCCCTGAGGATTGAAAGTGGCACAGTAGCAGACACAGGTAGAAGAGGAGAATTAAGTATGAATACTAGAGGAAACACAGCCCAGCAAGTTTCTCTCATATCATTCCAAACTTGGCTTGTATGATAGATATTGCTTTACAAGCCTGAAAATGCAGAATGTTTCTAAGCCATGGTATATTATAAACCATCCCATTCACAAAAGTACTGGGCCCCTTATGGCCTAACATAACCCCTCTACTTTCAAGTTAGGGCAGGTGGCTTTGTGTTCCTGCTCACTCATATACTAGTGAGGGCAGGAACTTTGTTTTTCCAAAAGGAAAAGTGAGCTTTTTGTATGAGATGTATTCTTGTTCACATAATTTAAACAGATGAGAGCTGTATAGATTTTAAAGAACTCACTTTGGGAAAATGAACTGGCTTTCCGTGCAATTACTCTGGGAGCATGGATTAGGGAGAAGACTGATAAGATACTTTGCCAAGATCAAATTTAAGTGAAAGTGGGCTGCACACATTACTGGGATTATAAGAGATTTGAAGAAAATAGAGAAAAATGAGGAGGCAATTAACATACACCTGTTTGGAAGAGGAAAATGCTCCTCTGAGTGTCAAACTCCCTACCCCACTTTAACTGGTTCAGCTTGTCTCTGTTATGACAAGTAACTTGGAAAATTCTTTGCAAAACATTTTTACTTCTTTGCCTTGCTAATGTGATGGAAATACAAATTGCTTTATGTATGATTTGAATGCTCCTTTTAAAGCCAGGAGGGCTGCTGATCTGATGGTTGGAGAAACAGAGTAGCAGATTTTAAATTTTGGGGTTTTTGTCTACACCTCATTTTATTCATGTTGTCTGCAAAAAGGAGAGAATGAGCCTTATGTTCCACCCATGGTATCATGCCTTACCAATTTAGCTGGTGGGATTTTGGGGGCTCAGCATGTCTGTGCCCTGGGTCAGCAGTTCTTCAGCCCTCCAGACCTCTCAAAAAGTTTTTTTCTTTCCTAGCTTGAAAGGAAAGTTCCCAGTAATGCCTTGACTTGGGCTGTACTTGCCTTTTGCTATTTTCATATGGTGTGGTCTTTAGAGCTCTTGTGAGGAGGACCCGTGGTGCTGGAGGCAGCAGGGTGGCTGGGCAAGACAGCTCTGAGCATGGCAGAGTATCTTGTGGGAGCCTGAAACAGGTCACAGCTCAGCAGACTGGCTGGGCACCTGCGTAATCCCTGCCTGCTCAGCAAAACATAAATGTGTTCCAGACTGTTTTGCTGTAGATGGGTGATCTCCAAAATGTGCTGATGTGCTCTGCTAGATAAGGATCAGGATTTCTTTCTGGAAGAACTCATTACAGGCCAAACACGCGAGCATTGCCTGCATTTTTACGTAAGAGGCTTGACACTTTGCCATTTATGTGGCAGCCAAAGCAGACAAAAGTCGAACATACTTTTAAAATTTTTTCCTGGCATATAAATAGAGATTATTTTGTGTTATAATTTGCATGTGTATTTTATTTTAATGCTATCAAACTAAATTATATGATGGCAACCACTTGTGCTAATCTTGAGTTCCTTATTCTTCAAACCCAACAAAAGTAATCTCTTGAATTCAACACTGACTTGTTGAGTCCAATTTTTGGTTGTTTTATTATGTTTTGGTTGGTTGATTGGTTTGTCTTTTGAGGGTTTTTTGTGAGGGTTTTTTGGTTGGTTTAAATTTCTTTATTTAAAAAGTAATCAAGGTAAGAGATTTGAAATGGTCTGATCATGTCTTCCAATGCAGAGCATTCTCCTATTTTTTACGAAGACCATCCTAAAAAATTGCTGATTAAAAAAAAAATAAAGCAAATCATATCCTGTCACCTTTGAAAAATTTGGGAGTTTAATTTAGCTTAACAGCTGGTCGTTTTTATATCTCTGAAACATTCCATAAATCTAACACTGTGCAGCTAATAAACAGCAACAGGAAAAGTGGTCAATCCAAAGTACACGCAGTTAGAGCATCCTGGCCTGCGTGTATCAACTTCTGTATAACCACATATGGAAAACTATCAAGTCTAGGCTTCTAAATGCCTGAGATAGGTCAGCTTTTGAAGCAAAAGCAGCAGCCAAAGCTTGTAAAAGCAACTGTCTAATTAATGTGTGATTATACATACACATGTATTTACAAACTGTATGATATGTATTCACACCTGAAACTGAAGAATGGCAAAAGTGGTGTACAGTTCCCTTCTGAAAAACTGTCTGCCTTAACTTTTTTCCGTTTCTTCACTCATCTTGTCCTCAGACTAACCAGGCACGTTTGCAAAGCTCAAACCTTTCACTAGCTCACTCTAAAAGGAAAACTTGGCATGATTTCCTTGTTTGCAATTGGGGCCCTTTCGCTAATTCACTTGGCACAGATATAGTCCTGAGAAGTCCCTAAAAGGGATTTAGATCCCTCCCTACCATTGTCCTCCCTTGTGTTATGTCCAGGTGCGCACTGCAACTGTGTCAGCAAAGTGGGTTTTGTTTGTTACGTTTTTTCTTCCCAGGACCCAAGTATTAACACTTCTGGTAGGAGGCATGTAACAGAAATGCATTTGCCAAATGGTGCTGCCTCTTTCCTTGGATAAACATGGGAAAGCATTCTATGGAAATGGGAAAACCAAATGAATAGAGCCCGCCAGTTCCACACGCCTCCTGTCTGCGAGCATCCCCACCCTGGGTACGTGGGCTGTGTTATTGACTCAGGGGAATGGGTTTAGAGGAGCCCTTTGTTGAAATATTGGCAGCACATCACTGGACTTGCCGTTGTTGCAGATGGAGCAACTTGCCGAACAGATGGATTCTCAGTTTTCTCGAAGAAAGGGAAGGTACTTGATGTACCTCGGTGGGAAAGAAGGGGGGGTATTCCAGGCAGATGGAAAGGCAGGAAAGAAGGCACGTTCTGTGCTTTTTTGGTGCTTAGCGATCTCTTTCTGGCAAACTTGAGAAAGCACAAGCACAGCACTCTGTGAGGGGGCAAAGGGACTGTAACAGATGTGGAGGAAGTTATTTGCACAGAAGCAGTGAAAATGAGGGCTGAGACTAGGAAAAGCCAGAGTGTATAACTGGTTGTTATGTGCTAGGTATGGGAAAGGGCTCCTGCATTCTGTTAAGGCACAGGACTAGTGCCAGAAGAGCATAACTGTAAGAGAAGACAGATTAGTATTTTAAAGTCTTATTATGTTGTGGAAGAGGCTAGAGATAGATGTCATCTGCCACTGTGAAGCCAGGAATCCCCATGTTTCTGCAGTCTGTGTATTGGTTTTGTGATGGCACAGTTTGTTCAGTGGCACTGCTCAGATACCGTGTTGCCTCTTTTCTTTTGCTGTTCTTTCTCCCCTCCCCATCTTGTTCTTACCTCACCTGCATCTTAATTGTTAGGGCAGGATCAGCCCTGTGCAGCAGCCAAGAGCCTGTAAATCTGACTTGAAATCATGTTACCTGATCCAATGTTTACTGCTAAAACCTTTATGCAATTGCCAAATGCAGCAGGCATGAACTGAAAGAAGTGATCATATTTTGGTGTTGTGTGTTAACTCCCTACACGTTTTCAGTCACTTCACGCGCACACACACACACACACACATACACACACCAGACATAGCAGAAATATACTTTATCGCAGTATCATTTATAATTTAATAACAATGGACTTGTATCTTTATTTTTACCCCTTAGCTTAATTAGATAATTTCAGCATCTTAGAATGCAGACATTAAAGCTGTTTAGCTATAGTAAGGATGCCAAAGGCCTTGGAAATCCAGATTTTCTGGAAATGAATGTAATAAAGGGCAAAAGTGTTATTTCCAAGTGTGATTCACTGCTCAAAGCAGCTATGCAAAATTATCACTTTCTTAAATAATGGCTTTGGCTTTTGTTCATAGTCAGGGTTGTGTCTACAGCAAAAGAAATGTCTAAAGTATTTTTCCGAAAACTAAAATTACCTCGATTACATACCCACTTTTGCATCAATTGTGCTCAATTTTGCAGGACTGAATTATCAGGGAGGGTCTGAGATAAAATGAACAAGGAATCCTATTACTGAATTTTAGTATGAACATTTTTCAGATTGTTGTGTCTGGATCCCTGCCAAGTTTCAGCCCCATAATAAATTAAGCCCAACCCACACAAAGTAAGGAAATAAAAAAGAAAGGGAATCAACCCAACGACTTCTACAAGACAAAAATACTAGGCATATTTAATGGGAAAACAAGTGGCCAAGATTAATTATTGGAAAAGTAATTATCTGAAGAGAGAGTGGGCTCTTATTTCTAATTAGAAATTATAACATTTTCCAGCCTTACTAAACACATCAGAGGATCATCATTTTACTTCACTAACGTGGTTAAATTAAAGTTGAGAAGTTGCTTTCCTCTAGTTTTACTTTTCCTGACACCCAATACTTTGAGCCCACTTCTCTTTCTTTATGGAAAAATCTAATCTGGCTGCCAAAGTACCTGTGAAAATCAAGGAGATGATGAGCCAGGGTCTGCTTTCTGTGTTGTATGTCTGGCTTATTTAATCTCTATTCATTCTAAATATTTCATATGTTGGACAGGTGAAAGGTTTCATTCAGCTGCAGATATGCTTCCATTGCAAGTGATTCTTCTCATTTGAACAGTTTAAATGGTTGAAAACAGAGCTCACTTTCTGTTTTTCTCCACTGTGTTTTTATGTGTAATGTATTATTTGTTTTCTCTCTCCTGTCCCTCGTACAAGCAGATACAGAAAAGCTGACAGCATTAACAAGTAATTTTAAACAATTTATAATCCAAATATATTCTCTCTTCCAGTCAAAATGGGATGAAAAATGCCATTTCATTTGACAAGCATAGAGTAAATATCTAGAGATATGAAATTGCCCGGGTTAGCATCTATAAATACTCTGCACACAAAAAATGCATGAAAACACAGTACTACTTAATGCTTTACAGTATCTTTCTCCATTGCTACATTCCTCAGTACTATTGTCCACCAATTCAATTAATGGAGTTTGGTTTGGGGTTGTTTTGTTGTTTTTTTTTTTTTTGGGGG
>VWZN01009201.1:527494-573003 GCA_013396955.1 Regulus satrapa | reverse complement strand
TTGGGGGGGGGGAGAAGGCAGTATCTCAGAGCTTTCTCTAAGAAAGGTTTCCTTCTCAAAGAAAAGCTCTTAGCAAAAAGCCGAAGCGAAATGTCTGCAGCAATATCTGATTTCTGCCAATGTTAGTGCTTGTGACGGATCTTCTGGAACATGATTGCTTCCACCTTTGCAACCTGCAGTAGAATGAGCTCTTTGGAAGCATACCGTAACTCATTCTTCCTCTGCACATTTTCACATGTAGTGGGCAGCTGCTGTTCCTCTTCCTCTCAAGCCATCCCCATATCAGGACTCTCTGACTCATGCTGTGCTCCGTGCCCAACTCCATACCTCTCTCGGCATACATGGCTGGTAGCTTCACAAAGCACTCCTTTGCCTGCCTGCTGAGTCAATTGTGGCATGGTGCAGTGGTAAAATGTGGGTAGATAGGCTCCAAGTAAAGGGATTTTCCTTTTACCATCTCCTATCAGGCTCAGAGACCTTTTTACTTGGATCTGACCATCTGTGTGACTGTTCCCTAGATGCAGTTATGGCAGAATGAGGACATTATTTCATAAGGCGCACAGCTGTCTTAGGAATTAAGTTAGAGAACACACACATCTCAGGGTGTGATTTAGGAGTTTTAGATGTGATGGAGAACCATGCATAGGTGGTTTATTTGATCTCTCATTCCTCTCCTTCTATTTACCGTATAGCTTTCTAGCAGTGCTGTATTTGGGATTTAGGAGGATGTTCTAGATCAGTTTGGAAAAACTGAAATTACATGATGCACAACTGCTATTTTGCGTTTAGGGGGAGATGGAAAACTGGTACAGCCTTTGATAGGTTCTTTGTCTGTGCCTGACAGTTCTGTGGCAGATCCCCCTATTAGAAACAATTGAACTATATCTGACCTTGCAGGCCTCTCCCTTCTGTTTCCAGGCATATAGATTTTAGCCAGCAGGTCTCTGGTTAACCCCTCCTCACTGTTGTTTATTTCCTGCCACTCTGCAGACACACCACTGAGCATTAAGTATGTGAAGTCAAAGACGCTCCCTCTCTCCTGTACAGTCTTAATAGCAAACAGTCACGAGCTGGGCTTCTCCAGGCAGAATTTCTACCTAAGAAACATAGGTTTCAGGAGTATGCCCTTTCTCTCACCCTTTTCAGATTGCATTAAAAGCATCCACTTCAAGAAACTACAACTGTGTTTACTCAAGCTTTGAATTTGGAAGTCGTGCCGGGATCCCTGCCACGGCACGCTTGAACCGTGAAACCCAGGTCAGTTCCATTTTTTTGGTTTTCATGTACTGGCATTGCACGGCAGCTGTTTGAGCTACTAGGTCTCTGTGGAAGCAATACGTCTTTTAACATGCAGAAAACATCATATTTGATTTTATAACCTTACTTCTTGTTTTAGGTTTTGGGTTTTTTTGTGCTACTAAACAAAATGTCAGGGTGGCATGTCAGTGAACATAATGCATTCAAAAAGAATCATGCTGACAGGCTCAAAAACTAAATGCTCTCTTTTAAACCAGCAGGAACAGCTCTGATTTTCCTTCCTGCCCACCAGGCTATACTTGGACTTGAGAGGACAGCTGTGCTTCATCTCCCTTTTACTCTGTCACTGTGACTGCTGGCTATTGCTCTATATAATGTGATCTTGGGGTGTGGGATATGACCAGTCTCAATGTTCACCGAGGTTGACTTTGTGCCTCAAAGGCTACTGTCTGAATAGTCCATTAGTTTTGCTAGCAAATCAACCCTTTTTCTCTCTTCAAGCCTTTTATGATGCTGAGGACTTTGTGGGGTTTTCATATTGCTAGGGAGAAAGAGGCTGGGCTGGCTATTGCACTGAATGCAACTGGAGGGGTGTTACTAGGTTTGCACAAAGCACTTTCCGAAAAGGCTCTTTTTGTCCATAATTCTGCTCTAGATCTCAGACTCCAAATTCAGCCACAGTTTGCATTTTTGAAACTTTGCATGAGTAGTCTTTTACTGCAAGATGAATTTGCAGAGGCAAAATCAAAGTTAACAAAATCTGGTACCTGCTATGTTTATTTTTCCCCAAATGTACATTGGAAAACTTTGTAGGCACAGTACTGTTTGTCTGCTCATTGGGAAAACATCTGGAGGCAGCAGTGATTTATGCAAGGAAATTGATGATGTTCGACTTGTGATTCTGCCTTCCCTTTAATTCCTGTGCCCTGATCCTACACTTTGATGTTGCTAGAGTGCTCTTGGAGTAAATTCTTCTCTCAGTGAAAGTTACACTGCTGTCATTTTTAAATTTTTCATACAATGGTTGAATAATAATCTGGAATACACCCAAACATGGGCATTTTGTCACCATGAAGCCTGTAGTTAAAGCCACTGTCCCATTCAGTCACCAAATAAGGGTCTGGAGAGCAATTATCATTTCCATCTCCACATCTTCTCTGGCTCTTACATGGTATGTTCAGTTCCTCTGCTTCTAAACATGTTCCCCTTCTTTCCAAATTTTTTCCTTTGTGTTCCTTGTCTAATTATTTTAGGTCAAGTCTGCAACAGCTGAACAGAATGCTTTAAAGGCAAAGGTCTGTGATTTTCTTCTGTCAGAAAAATTTGTATGAAAGGATAAATATATTTTTGGGTACTAAATGTGTCCAAGACAATGGGAAGTTTTGAGTGGCTGGAAATATTGTAGCTGCACCATTAATATTTAATTACTATTGGCAGCCAAGAAGTGGCTTTCTGGATTAACCAGACACTCGGCTTCTGAGATGTGCATAGGTGGCAGAAAGTGATAAAGCTAGTGAAACCGCACCTCTGGGAACATGTAATGGGATCTTTCCTGTGATATGCAAATTATGCTGCCAAGTTGCTGTATAAACAATTCATGGGAGATGTAGGGAGAGGTAGTTAAATAACTGGATCACATATCAAAGATAAAATCCATCTCTGGGAATGAAAAAATGTGTTAAAAGAGTGGTTTTGCATTTTAAAATAAATAAATAATGAACAGAAAAAAAAAAAAAAATCTTTGCCCAAAGCATATAGAAGCACTGAAGAGTAAATAGCAAATGATTTATCACAATTGTTGCAGTTCAGAGTAAATATGCATTTAGGAAACCAGTGTGGACAGAATTTGTGAAAATCAAGGTTTTTCCTAGTACAAGTAATCTAACCGATTATGCTGCTATTTTTTTTTCTTTTTTTTTTTCTTTTTTTGTAACTAAAAAAAAAAAGATTACTTCACAAATGCTAATTTGGTTACTTTTTAGGCAGAAGATACGCCCTGCTTACTTTTCAGTGACAAAACCAATCCTGTCATTTCTATTCTGAGCATGAGCAAAGATCTCAGGCAGCCCAGCAAAATGTATTTCAGGGTCATATATAACCATAGATCAATGAGTGTAAGCAAACTGTATTGACACCAGCAGAAGCTGAGCTCATGACTTCAGCCTGAGTTTCTAATTTTTGTATTTTACACTGTATGAGGAAAGGATTCCAGATAATAGCACTCTTCCAATAAATCGAAGATTACTCTTTAACAAATGGTACTGAAGCCTTCATTGATTCTCTGTCCAACTTCACTGTTCTTCCACAGAGGTCAATTTCTGTAGCACTTGTCTTCCCTCAGCAGTACTTGTCTTCCCTCAGCCTTTTCCTGTGTCTGCTGTTCATTTAGGATCTGATGTGGCTCAGTTGAAGCCCCGTGAGGAGCCTGTGTATCCCTCCTTGGTGGGAGCTGCATCGTGTGCTAGAATCCTAAGGGACCAGCAGCAGAAAATTTAAGAAGGCAGCAGGGAATATTAAAGCATCATGAGTCAAGGGAAATATCTTTGATCTCTGACTTTCTTTTGTTTTGCTGTGTAGCAAGAATGATACTCTAGATAGAATTGTGCAGCCACAATAAACAGGTCCCACAGTCAACAAATGTATTGAAATCCGTTCTATGTTTAATCACCAACAGAAACTGTGTCAGATGATCTTCCACCAGGAACAATATCTCCTAATTAACGGTAATTAAGGTATATTATAACTACAGGATATGAAACTAGATGGATCTGTCTCTTGACATTTCATATTTGGATTTTTTTTTTTCTGCTAAGACGCTTAATATGCTTCAATTAATGATAACAGAGGCCAGGCCATTCTCAATTATGTATCTGCATACATGAATCTTAGTACCACTGAGATGAGATGAAGCATGAGTCTTTCCATCATTAAACTTCCCTTAGAAACATGAATGAATTCAAATTAAACTGAATTTAGTAGCACAAATGTTGATTATGAGGAAACTAAGGGTCAAAGCTTGATTGCCTTATCTTGTAAAGTGCAAAAACCTGTGCCAGACATGACAGGAAAGTTGGGTGGCTTGTCTGCAGAGTCATCAGAAGTTCTGTAGCCAGTCGTAGCAGGTATGGCATCTCTTTTCATTCATTGAGAAGTCAAACAAAACTATTTTTTAGGCCCTATTTGAACAAGCAAATTTTTATTTTTAGTGCCCCACAAAGGTTTTATCATCTAGACTATTACTGCTTTCACTCTGCACTGTGAAATATTTGCCAGATACCCAGTCTTCACCAACTGATAAGCATTTGGAGGCCTAATCAGTAGTAAACCTGAGGTATAGTCCTTGTATAGATAGCTTAACAATTAAGATGTTTTAACTATTCCTAAATGAAAGGAAATTGCCAACTTTAAAGAGAGAATTTCCTATTTCAGACATTTTTGGCCATGCAATTAAACTAAATACGCCATTTCCTTGCCCCCAGCCACAGTTGTCCTAAAGAAGATTAACAGCACTGAATTTCTAACCAGGCTGAAATCTTGTTTGCACCCTGAAATACGGACCCTGAAATAACATGACAGTGCACTACAACTCCAAACTCGGTGATGCTTCACTGTGTGCCAGTGATGCACTTTGCAGTATCACCAATCCACAGGACTCAGGGAGGAGTTAAGTGTTTTGAAGATGAGTATAGATGAAACCAGCTTTCTGCAGTGTTTACTGTGGTGTGTAGATATTTGTCTGAAGTAATCTATTAGATGTTGTAGAGCATATGCAATCAGAAGATCTTGCATAAAACACCGGAGGGAAAAAAAGACGAAAAGCCTGTTTCCCATGCTATTCCACTCAGCTACTCTATTATGATCATGACTTAAATTAAATTATCTACTATATTTATGATTGCACAATATAATCATGTTCCAGGAATTTTTATTTCTTTCTGTCTTTCATTTTTAGCTACCTCAGTCCTCTGCAACTTCTTAAAGAAAATATTTCTTAGATTTATTTGAATTGTTTCCCAAAGCACAACTGTAATTCACATTATCTGATTGATAAATGTCAAGATTACAAATTTTTAGTTTTATTTTAAGATACCAGTAAACTTTTTTTTTTTCTTTTTTTGAGTCTCATATTTTGCTTGCATCTTATGTGCCCACACTTGCTTGATCACATGCAGGAAATATTTTTGTGTGGTGGTGCTATGCATGACTATGAAAGGAGCTGTAGATAGAACAAGATGAGATACAGGCTGTAATTTACACCTGACAGAGTGTGAATTTCATTGCAAGAGCTTTAAAAGGAAACTTGATATTTTTTTTCCACATTCAGATAAACAGTGATTCCATAGGAAATTATGAGAATTTTATTTTGTTTGTTTCATTTATTCCACTCTGCTTTAGTTTTGAATTTTATGGGGAAAGAATATTCCTCAACCTATTGCAGTCATGTGTTATCTGCAGGCCCAGGTAATGGTCCTGTCATGCTGGACATACCCCATAAGCAGAGAACAGCCTGACTAGGAAAGATTGATAAAGTCTGGAATAAAGAAAGTATAATCACACCATTTCATGGGTGGAGAATCAAGGTATAGATGGTTTAAATTACTTGCTAAAGGTGTGCTGCAGAGCTAGATGAGGAATATTCATATAGAAATCTTCTGGATCCCTATCAAATTTCTTTTTCAATTTTAGAGAACTGAACACTCATATTTGTTTTGGCTGAATTGCAGCTTAGATAGTTTGGAAGACATTTGGAGGCAGAAGGGCTCTGTTAAGTCTTTCCTAACAAAAGAAATATCAGTAGGCAATTAAAAGAATAACAAATGGGACTTATTCAAAATGCTCCACTTGCTGTTGCTCTGAGCTTCAGGCAAGAAAGTACATAGGGGTCATTTAACCTGACCACTTATATATCAGAGGCCTCTAGTGTCACCTGGGCACTCCTAAATTAAACCATATATTTTAGACAGAAATATAGTGGTCTCACAAAGCATTTTCCATCCAGACTGTAAATTCAAAGGACAGGGCTTTGTCCTCTACATGTATCTGCTTTGCACTTCCTGTAGTATCACCTGGATAAACAAGGGCAGTTCATACTCCTGTCAGTTTAATCTCTTGCATCATCACCATTATTTTGATTAATTTGATACATCAGAGCTTAAAAGAACAAAGAAACCATTAAGAGCGTGAGCAGAGATGGTGCCAGAGAGGCTTGGACACTGACCCTGGCACTCCATCCTCCTCCTGTGTGCCAGAAGAGTGGGGTGCTGCTGTAGGGAGGGGAGTGAGACGTGGCTGCACTGGGGAAGCTGATGGAAACTGCTGGACCCGAGAGCCCTCTGCACGGGCTGTGTCCTCTTCATGTTCAAGGGGTGAGTCAGGATTGACTCAGGAGAGCGTGGTACATAAATTTTCTGGATGATAATACAAACAAACAAGTCAAAAGCCATGAGATACCATATTCATAGCTACAGGCCAAATGCTTTATTCATAATGTTGCAGTGAAAGTATTAACATTGCATTTGTTTAAAAAGTAACTAGGAGGCCATTTGTGACCCTTATAATACACATGTGGAGCAGTGCTCTGCTGGTTTACACTGGTTATGTTCTGGTTATATTTTCCAGAGGGTCAGTTTGCAAGGATCTTTACTGCTATTTATGAATATCAGTAACTAATTTACCAAAGTTTCACAATGTGGCTTCATGGCTTCCGCCTCATGGTTAAAGGTTCTGCAAATCTTTTGGTCTTGTTGACTTTGGGTTGTTTCTGAGTGTATCTTGAAGGCTAGAAATACTGTATTATGGTAAAGTAAATACATTATTCTTGTTATTTCCTTTGTCATTAGAAAATATTTATGTAGTGCAGTAAATTGACATTGTGCTTTGCCAACACAGATAAAGGCAAATTCTCTGCCCCGAAGAGCTTATAATTCAAATAAGAAAAGACAGACAAATGTACAACCCTTCAGAAAATGGTGGATGAGAGGATTATTAACTACATGAAAGAAATGGAAGGGCCGCATGAGGAGAGAGAAGGATGCTATGATCATCATTATTCCTAGTTTACAACACAGTGGCACCTTAAAAGCATCAAATGGGATGAAAGCCTGGCTGCATGAGGAGGGCATGCAGGGGCTATGCAGAAGCCTGACAAGGGGGTGGTCTTGTCTCTGTATCTTAGAGCAGTGCTCCCTCGCTGATATCCCTGTCTGGAGGGCACCTTGCTAAAGCCAGCATCAGTCCAATTACAGCACAAGGAATGCCACATTTTCAGTAGGTTTTAGCCCTGCCTGAGGGAAAATCCAAATTATTTCCTGCCCTGAAGAATTGTAACTGAAATTGAAGAAAAGAAAGGAAGACGTTTAAGGGAAAGGGGCGTAGAAAGATTGTTGTATTGGTAAAGGTATGGCTGGACCACCTGGAGGGAAGGAGGGCTTTTAGCATCATTATATTCACCTTGATCTGCAGCTCTAGCCTCCTCCATCCTGACCCCCTGACAGCTACATGCAAGGAAGAAGCATTGAAATAATTTGTCGCTTGATCATAGTTGATGCACACATAGTAGCTGCTGTCTCCTTGGTCTGACCTCATGTTAAGTGTGGAATTGCTTCTTCCTCACAGTGCCCACAGAGTATGTGATAATTCTAAATTTATGTAACTTGCTAGTGATCCCATAAACAACTGTTTAGAAAACAGGCAAAATTCCTAGCTCTGCTTAGCAACTTAATTCAACCTCTGAGGAAAGCTAATGGGTATGCAGTAGCACAAAGACCCTGGAAGCTCTGCTTCGACTGTGGGAAGTGGAAAATATTCATTGTTTCCCTCATTTATCTGCAGCAAACTACCTCGTAAATCAGAAAGGACAGAGGGGAACTCCCTGTAGTTGTCCTCATTTCAGGTTCAAAAGCAGATGCCGTCCCCAAATATGGCAGGAATGATGAAGGAAGCCAGGAGCAGCCTTGGGAAAGCTGGTGCGCAGAAACAGGGGCTGTGGTAGACAAGAGGTGTGCGTAATTTACGCTGATTTTTAAAATGGGAATTACAAGGAGCAAGAAAGTTAAGTGTCTGGTAAGGAAATAGGGCTGAGGAGATGGGATTTATCATTTGGAAGTAGGAAGAAAAGATCCAGAATGAATTTTCTCTCCAGAGAAAAGGCAAATACAGGGCATCACAGTTGTTGGAAACGTGTTAGAGTGGGCAGCTCCCACTGTCAAACACTAATAGTTATACATTGGCATATTCACTGGGGATGGGCAGAAAAAATAATCAGGAAGACAACCATCTCTCTTTCTCTCTAATTTGTATGTGTCTATATCTGGGGACATTCTCACAAGCTATTGCAAAATGAGTCCTGCTTTCTGTTCTGCAACTCACTGTGCCAGAATTATCAGGCAAAGGACAGGAGTGGGAGCCAAGTCCCTCAGGAGTGAGTGTCTTGCAGGGATTCATATGGCATGCAGGTAGCAGAGTGACAATTGAGCTCCCAAGGCACAGTTTGCTCAGCCCAGCTCATCTCATCCCGTGGGTGTCTGACAAAACAGATGTTCATATCCAAAACTGCAGTGTAGATTTCCAGCCAGGGTAGTGAGATGTGCACCTCCAAGGTGAGCTTGACTGCCTGGAAAGGTAGGTGTCTGAAACAGGCTGGCAGAAGTATCTGGTTCTCCCTATAGGCAATGACAACAGCAAGAAAGCTCAAGCATAGACGTCTGCACTGGCAGAATTTAGGTGAGGTGAGACCTCCCTTCCCTAATACAACATCAGACTGTAACAAACAGAGACATCTTGGCTGTGAAGAGATATTTGGGTGAGAGAATGGCCCATGGCAGATTAAGGCAAGAAATGTGCCTACATTGTTGGGGGAGTGTGGAGTCGATGGATGGAAACAAAATAATGCAAAGAAAAGCAAGGAAAAGTATTGTGAGGTAGATGGAGAACAGGAATTGTACTAAGAGGGATGGAAGGATTGCAAGATAGATGAGCCCAGGGAGCACACTGGAAATTTAGAGCTTGTAGCTGGAGAAAATATCCTGAGTGTGATGTGCTAAAAGGGGAGGATGCTTCAGAGTGAGGACAGATGTAGGCTGATAGAAGAGGTAGTTTTTCTCTTAAGCAAAATTTAACACCAGAAACCTTGAATTAAAACAAACAAAACAAGCCTAAATCTCCTTTCCAGATTTTCACTTAACAGCCATTCCTGGGAGAATAGTTGATGGTACTGCATAAAATTTTGATCAATATAACTTTAGATTGCTTTAGTACTCTGCAGAAAGTTCTCTGCAAATCAGCCTTGCACTTAACCAAAGACATTTAGATGTCACCTTGTGCCATAATTTGACCCAATGATAAAAGTGTATTTTAAAACTATGAAAATAGTTTGACTGACAGGTTTGGGGTTTTTTCCCCCAATGAATGTCAGCCTGAAAAGACAGGCTGCCTTAACTCCAGGAGTTCAATTATACAGACTTTGAAGGAGAAGAAAAATGATAATGAATGCATTTTAGAAACTTCTAAAAAGTTGCTTAAAATAGGCTTTCCATACATAATGTTACCATGTGAAACTCAACTGTGTCCTGGTCTTCTGGGACTAGGAGACAGAAGTCTGTGTTAATTTGGAAATTCAATGGCAAGGCACCCCTGCCTCTGGTGGTCTGTATGATGCAGTTCCTGGGGCTCTGCCACAAACAGGGCTTATCCATCAAGCTGTTCATTTTTCAGGAGGTGACATGGGAATTATTTCACTTTACGTTAGCCAGGAAGCTAAAATACTCTTTCTGGACATGTGTCCCAGCTTGCTTTGGTCTCTTCCCCCCTCCTCCTTTTGTCTTAGTTTTTCTTTAAAGCACTCAACCAAACAACCCTTTGTATTTCAGCTACTTGATGTAGGTTTAGTAAACATGAGACAAGAACATCGTGTACAGTACAGTGAGTGATAGAAGATATCTGATAGGTGTGGTGAATTTATATAGGTAGTCTTTTGAGCCCAAAAAGATAAGAAATAGCATTTATAGCCTATATGATTGCCCCATGTGTTTTATGTTATCAAGAAGGCATTCCAGAACCTCTCATTTAGGTATTCAAGCTTTTCAATGAAATTGTTGAAGTGTCTTTGTTCAAAATCTTTTTTGGATGCTTCCCATTTTGTCTGAAATACAGTGGTGTGGGATGTCATGTTTCTAAAATAATCACTGGCCTTTAGTAGAAAGTACAATAGAAAATTGGATTTTTAATAGAAAGTGTGATAAAAGGCTTGCTATTAAAATAATGCTGTAAATAATCAAAACATTTCAGAATATTTTGTTTTTGTTAAATATAAATGAAGTTGAAATGCAGAATTTAAAGAAAGGATTGTCCTAATTTAGTCAGTAAGTCACTGTTCTTTTAAATGGGAAGCAAGTGAGTCACAATTGCAAGCCATCTTGGCAGGGTGAAAAACAGAGATGCAATCATCAATTCACAACAGTGTTTTGTGTTCAAGGAATAATCAGACCTGTTTTTATCAAGGCTGTGCTGCATTGCTAGCCAGAAACATGGCTTTTTTTTTTCTTTTTTTTTTTTTCTGTTCCAGATGATTTTGGAACTGCATACGCTTTTTCAGTAAGTAAGCTGGACTTCTATAATGCTTTGCTTAATGTGTCTCCAGATTCTGTTATTTATAGACTTCAGCATAATCAGACTGCAGCTGCTAAAACACATACAAAACAAAAAACACATTTGTAACCTGTTAAGCCTTTGCTCTGAGATGCCAGTGAAGTCTGAGATTTACCATGAAATATTACCGAGTGACCTTTCAAGGAGCATCACCAGAGAATACCTGTTTATCTTGGAGACCTTAGTTTTATTTTTCTTTCTCTGCTGAAATCTTGCAGTGTTCTGATTTCCAAGGGAAGTCTGGCCTTTGTGTGTACCATGTGTTATCTTCAAGAAGTGCTGGAACAGCAGATTTAAGTAATGCAGCATCTCTAAAGAGCAGTTCTTCCAGAAAATGTGTTTTGTAAAAGTTGCCTTTGTTGAATATAGAGGGAAACTGTAAATATATTGTGATTTTTCTCTAAGTGTCCTTGGTCCTATCAGTATGGACATGATTTACTCATTACCTGTTTCTTTTCAGTGAAAATTGGTGGAAAGGATCCCTTGCAATCATGGGAAAAACCAACATATTTGGTCTATGTAGTTAAAAGTGAAAGGTCTTAATGTAACAGCACATATTTTATGACTTTGTAAGATGACAATGTAAGTTTTAAGTGGCATAATGAATGATAGAATGAACAAAGGTGTTCTAAATCATTCATAAGACAAAAAATTGGAAAGATTATGTGAGTGAACACAAAACCAGCACTCTTATTTAGGCTCTAAGGGAGTTTACCTTCCCTAGTCTGTCCCTAATGAAGCTGTTTTCTTAAGGAAAGTACTGTTTCCTGCAGAATTAATATTTGCTTTCAAACACTTCCTGTAAAAAGGAGATGTGCAGAAAAATCCATCTAAACAGGGTTACTCTGGAGGTGCTGGAAACTAACTGATCTTTGCAGTAGAGCTGCAGGGAGGTGAAATATACAGTAAATGTGTTAATTCTGGATCCCTTCCCAGAAAAATAAAAAAAAAAATTGTTCTCAAAAAAGCTTGGCACCTGATGTAATTTTTTATTTGCTGTAGTAGATGCCTTTTTGCAAATTGTTGCAAGAAACCTGTTTTCCTTCAATTCATTTTGAATTTCCGGATTTAGGTGACATTTTTGAAGTGTTAATGTACCATTAACCATGCAAAACAATGCCTCTTCTTCTAACACCACATATGCACTATTATCAGACATATTTTTAAAACCCATCTTTGGAATCACATTGGATATGCTTTTTTTTCATTTAACCCCCAAGTAGGATGGCTATGGCACAAAAATATAATTTTCATTGTTGCTATTCCCATTTTTCTTCTTCATCTTAAGATGGTCAAAAAGAAATGAACAGTGACTTTCAGCATATCTTTATCTAGCTTTTCTTTCTATTTCTCCTTTCTTTACTGAGAGTCCTGTATTCAGCTGGAGAAACAAAAACACTGGGAAGAACCAGTACAAAATGCTTGATATATTTTAGAAGACAGTTGGAGGTAGCCTGATAAATGACCTGTACTTTGGCAGGTCAGGTGGCGTGTGACTAACCCAATGACCACTGTCCTATGAATCACAGTGAATAGTAACAAACACTTTGAAACTGCCATTCTTTTAAGAACTGGAAAATTCACCTAGATGTAACAGTTCACAAGATTCTACATTGCTTCTTCCCATCTGTGTTTCCTCAAGAGTCAGCACCAATAGCATTTAATGACTTTGTGACTTCTACTCCCGGGTTTCAAAAGGTTGATGCTATTAGTCTTTTCCTTGAAGGATTTAGTGGTCACAAAAATTAGGCAAAGAACTGAAATGACTGAAGGTCACTCAGCAGGTCAGTGTCAGAGCTGGGCAGAGAACCTCCTCCTTGCATCCCAGGGCTGGCTGCTGACCTGGGCACTCCACAGAGCCTCGTTACAGTGGTGCATTTAATCAGCTTTACTCTGTGTTGTAACTCATTGTGGTGTTATAGATATCTAAAGGGTAGGATTTTAACTTCACAATCTGCTGTTATTGAATTAGTTTTATGTTGTGTTAATTTCTCTGTCTCATGGCATTCATTGCCTGTGATAATTGACGCACAATATATAACCGACTTCTGTATTCATTTGGGTAACTGCATTTAATTGCCTGGTATAAAATATGTGCACTAAGTACAATCTGCTATGACTGCTATGACTGAGAAGTGCTCATTGGTATGGACTTGAGGGTGCTTTTTCTTCCTGACAACCTGTCTGAGGGAAGTCTAAATGTCTCTTGCAATTCACCATCCAAGGACCGGTACTTGCATCGTGGCTGCAAAAAGAGAGACCACCAAAAAAGTACAACGTGAAATCACTTTACAACGTGTTTGGCATCAAAATTTTGTTAATCAGAAGTTCTCAAATCAGAAAGTTTTTGTTAATGTCCCTGCCTTTCCCAAACATCAAGGAATAGCAGGGCCCAAAATATTTTATACATTTTCTCCTGTAAATCAGGATTATGGCTTTATTTGCTTCTGAAGTTACTCCCGTGGAGTAGAGCTACTCCCATGCACAAATGTTTATTAAAACAGATTTCTTCTACATATATCTTCTGGTCATTAATGCCTGGAGGAGTATTAGCGAATTGTAAATCAGGAATGCTCTCTAAAGGTGTGATGTCAGTGAAATGGTGTTGGTTAATGTCTGCTCAGGTTACACAAGATCCCTGCATAAGCTTGCATTTTCTTACCTGTTTGACCAGTAACAGCGATTCAATTTATTACTAAGAAAGCAAGAATGTTTGCTAGTAGATGTATTTCTCATCAAAGGTAGGATCTTGCTTTTTTTTTGTGACTTAGACAGTGGGTTTGTTTGTTTTCCTTGCTTGTTTTGTTCCCAGTGTCATGAAGGTTATAATAGTGTAGTGTCTGAGCTACAAAAAGAAATGCTGAAATTTGCCCAAAGCTGATTTTATTTTAACCATTTATTTATTTCAAGCATTACTTAAGCCTTCTCTGTACAAATTTTCAGAAGTTTGGAAACAAAAGCTTATATTTGTGTCTAAACCAGGTATAAAATGCCTGTGAGACTATTTTAGCCATATTATGTTGCTCTGTGTTAATGTTAACCAGTGAGTTGTCACTAGAAGGGATGTTCACAATTAGTATTTTCCTTTTAAAAGAGCTAGTTTCTACAATCTGTGTCCTTCAGGATGGAGCATTAGTTCTGCCTACAGCTTACTGCAAATTATTCAGTGTTCATAGGTTCGTTTATGCTTGTTATTCAGCTCTCTTCCACTGACAAAATAGCCTGCAGCAGTTCTTGGTTAGATAGAACTAGTTCCACTTTAGGCTCCTCACGTTCTCTTTTATGGCTTTTCCCCTCGTTCACCCTGCACTGCATCCAGGTACTTTTGATAAAACAGTATGGTGGTCAGAGAGAAAGCAAAGCTGCCCAGAGCCAGGGTGGGCTACAAGAGTGTTTTGAGCAAGTACTTCCTTGGCGTATTGTGCAGACCTGGTGGTATAGTACACCACGAGTTTCACCAATTTATCCTATTGATTCTGCTTTCACTCATATTCTTGGTTCATATTTGTGGCATTATATTCTTCTTCTTCTGCAAGGACTTTTAACAAATACTTTAAAATTCATGAAAGTATGCTAAAATTTGAAATATGTGAACAATATGTCAGAAGGCAAACACCAAAAAGTCATTCCCCATAGCCTGAGGTGTGTTTGCCTAGCCCGGTATCTGGTCCTGCATTTCTGGCAGAATGGGTGCAACTGCAGTGCGGGCTTGGGCAGAAGAGTGTGTAGCATTCAGCAGCAAACCTGGTACACACTTCACCAAACAGTAAAACATGGGTGAGGGAGATGGCAGAGAGAGTCCAACAAGCATTTTCTTCCACTTATCCCAGCAATCCATGCCTATCTTAGATGCCTTTTCCCCAAAACCATGGGGCAGTACCTCCTTCCTTCCCATTAGCTGTGGTGATGCATTATGGGGACAAGCAAGTAGCACACAGCAAGGTATGAAGAGGCATTTCATCCCTGTTGGTTTTTAAATGCTCCTTTCCTCATCAAGGCAACAAGGCTGCTGGTCAGAAGAAGAGGTGAAACCTCTTCTGGGCTATTTAGCATATATTCGTAAATTGGGATTGATTTGGCAGTGGTTCATAAAGAGGAAGGAGGGCTGTACTAGGTGAGAAATAACTTATTGACAAGGAATAATTCAGCCAGCCCTAACCTCAAAATAGATGTCTGTGGTCAGAAGTTTATAGCCTCAGTGGAAAGGGCTAAGTACAAGTGTAAAGAGCTGAACAGGAGACACCCAGTTTTTAAAAACTTGACATAAATCTTGGCTGCCTTATGTTAGTCACATTCCCTGCAGAGGACTTCCATTCAATGTTTGTTTGGTGTTTACAGATGTTATTTAAAAGCTAATTTTATGATAAAAATATTTTATGTTATGTATAATGAATAGTGGAGATCAAATAAGAATTGGAATTGCAAATTCAAATATTAAGGGTTGATAAATATTGACTTTTAACTAGACCCACTGTAGATTTGAACAAAATGCTTTTTAGTCTAGTATACTGGTTATTTGTAAATTACAACATAAAAAAACCCCATGTAGACCATTGTCTGAGCCTGACTCTTTCTTCATTTTTACAGCCATTGATTTGGTCATGTTCCTATGAAATTATGTGTACAGTGTTATGGAACTAAAATATAAAACTTTCTGGCTTGTACTTTATGCACATGAAATGAAAAAAAGAAAAGTGTGGGAGGTACTAGCCTAAAATATAGTGTAACTATATTAATTATGTCATTTCTAAAGATGAATCCTGCATGTTGGAAACCTCTTGATTATTGTTTTTGAAGTATTTTTTTTAAAGTCAGCACAGATATTATAGGGCTGAACAAATCACCAAGATTCTCCTGCACAGTGCTAATGACCTCCTTAAACATTTGTAAGCTTCTGGTCATTTCTTGGGCCCTGATACTCAACACCCTGCATCAGCCCCCTTAAGCTACTGGACAGCCAAAAAAAGATTAGCGTGGCACTCCTTCACCCACAATCCCATGTACCTGGTGCACAAAGAGTAACTTGGGCTTGTGTATGTGATCATCCTCAGGCCGATGTTTTCTGCCCCTGCTGGAAGTGCTGGGAGCTCACAGATTTTTCTCACAACTCTTACCTGTCACCTGTTCAGCCTCCTTTCCGATGAGCAGTGTGCTATTGTCGTGAGCCTCCCAAACAACGACAGCAGCAGCAAGAAGTTAACCTTATGTAAAATTCATGGCCTGACCGACACCTGATGCAAGCAATGTGTTTTAACTAGAAACAGATAGTGCACTTTTGCTTTGAGCTAACTAACCTCTGTGAGCCAGGGGTGCAGTGTTAGTTAAGGAGCAGGCATCATCCTCAGTTTTGTTAGGTTTTCTTTGCCACGTCTCTGCCGGCTCCATTCTGTAAGCCATTGCAATATAAATAATATTTTCTTCCCTCTTTCCGTGTCAGAACAGATGACTATTTCCTTAAAACTTGCAACATCAGTTAATTGTTAACAGTTACCAAAAAAAAAAAAAAAATCATATTCATCCCTTAATATGTTCTTTCAGCTGATGCCTTCATGCCGAGGAGGCTGTGTAGCTACTGATAAGACCTAATTTGTGAAGGGCTTTTCAGCGGCCTGACAGGTTCATGCGTGGTACTGTTTGTTCAGCAGGCAAGGACAAGCATTTACTGGAATGCCTCTACAGAGGCTGTAAAATGTGTGCACAGAGGCTGGGGCTGGTGATCCGGAGGGAGTGGGCGGGAGCTTCGAGTGCCTCCCAAAGAGGTCGGTCCGTTGTTGTGTTCTGGCTGTGGCACTTGGAGTTGATTTCCATCTTTTCTCTTTCAGAGCCTAATGAGCTGTGTGTGGGCCCTGTGCTTGGTGATATCCCATCTCAAGATGCTGCTAATACAGTAGCTAACTATTCCTAACTGAAGAAGTCTAACAGAAGAAAAAGGATCCAGGGAAAAGCAATGGCTGCCGGTAAATATCTCAGGTCTGCAAAGGCTGTAAGAAAGTAACTGGAAAGAGCTGATTTCAGGTGTGACTGGGGAGGGGAGAAGCAAAAGTGTGTGATCACATCTTGTGTCTGGTATTTCAGTATCAGAAAGGTGCCATCCCTTAAGAATTGAACTCACTCTTCCCCACTGAAGGAAGATCCATACCTGGGCTCAGTCTATTTTGGCCATATTCATTATATTTTTCTTTTGGTTGTAGAACAAAACTTCATATTGCTATAGTAAATGGATTTTGTTTGACCTCTTTTTAGTTAGGGGATAATGTATTCTTAAAACCTTTACAAAATTAAAAATTGCACCTTATGGAAAAGAGGTCTTTCCTTGGGGTATATTTAGTTCTCACAGGTTCCAGGCAAGTTCCACAACTATTTATGTATCTATTAGTTCTACCAGAGTGTTGGAGGGCAAATTATTCGGGTTGGGAGAGGCTACAGAGGGTCTCCAGTCCAACTCCCTGTTTAAAGCAGGGCCAGAGATAGGATCAGACCTGCTGTTCAGGGCTTGATCAAGTTGAGTCTTGAAACGTGCCAGGGATGGTGACTGCACAGCCTGTTCTACTTCTGCACTATCCTCATAGTAAAACAGTTTTCTCTTTCTTGCACCATTTTACGTCTGTTGAATATTTCCAATGCCTTTATGCTCAATTATACAGTACCAAGCACTATTATCAATGATGTAAAGGTGAATAATAATCAAGAAACAAAAAACCCCAAAATGAAGAGTGGTTGTGATACCTCATTTTCACTGAAATTTTTGGTTAAAAATTGTGGTGCATTGGCTTTTCTACTTACAGCATGTTTATTTTCTTGCAGCAGCTGATGGTTTGGGAAGTATAGCTATAGATACCACGCAGCTTAACATGTCAGTCACTGATCCCACGGCTTGGGCTACAGCTATGAATAATCTGGGGATGGTTCCAGTAGGACTAGCAGGACAACAGCTTGTGACAGGTAAGAGGTTTTTTTGCACATCACTTGCACCAATCATAAATTCATCGTGTCCTTTGAAAAGAATATAGATTTTTTTCTGAGGATATTATATTTTTATGTTCTGAAAACATCACCTATGATTAATATTGCATACTGTGTATTAGTCTCTTCTTGTAGTAGGTATGTAATCCATATTATATTTTAACCTTGTGAAAAACTAAAACTCTCAGGGGAAATGGAACACCTAAACCATCAATCTTTATGCTGGGTCAAGACTAGGAGGCAAGTCACGTAAGAGGAACATGTTTTTTTGTTTCTCTGTTCAAGCAGGATGTCTTGAGGTTCTGCCAAGGAATACCCTAGTCTGAGAACTCCTAATTGGAGATTTTTGGAGTTGTGTTAATTGGGCAGAAAATCATGAGGCCTGTCCAATTCATATGCACAGTTGATATTAGTGAAGCTTTCCTGTCAGGTGTGTTCTTATTTACCTTTTGACTGGTTCCATAAAATTGAATGTCAGGAGATTGTTCTTGTTAGACTTTGTCATTTACTTCGCAATCATAGTTTGGGAGAGTGTCGCAAGGGATCACTTATTGTAACACCCACAAAAACAGTATTTTGAAATCAGCAATATTTTACAGATAAGATTGGCCATAGCAGACTTTGTTGTCAACAGAAGAGTCACAACTAGTTAGGAACATTAAAACTTCTTTGCTCCTGTGATGTTGAGAAGAATTATTTTTATATGGGTGGGTGCCCTGTAGACACAAGCCACACGCTAGGCATATGACAGATTCCCTCTGGAAGCTGCATTGCCAGTTCGGCTTAAGAAGAGCTGTGTAAAATATGTATCAGAGCAGCATCCTGTCACGTCTGCACCTTTCCATGTGGACATGCATGCAGTGAGCCGGGCCATGATGTAAAACACTCTGCTTGCCTCACCAGGGGTGCCTGATGCTTAATTTTGGCGAAATATGCCCCCTCCTGACACTGGGAACTGAGTGGAGCTGTGCCAGTTCACAGCTGATGGTCTGGCTCTGAATTACCTGTTTTACAGGCTGGTACACTAAGCTGCAAGAAAGCTGATTTATAACGAATCAGTCTCAAGCAGAGAGTTGAGCTGGTGGAGGCTGTGAACTCATTGGTGATCTCTGGCTTTAACCCCATGCTCCTGATTAAAAGAAACTAGCAAAGCTATCCACTCCTTGGGATCCAATTCTCTTCAATGCTTCTGTCAACGACCTGCATGCAGAAGCTGAGTCCACAATAAGTTACTGATGATACTAAATAAAAAAGAAGCTATTGATTCTCTGGAGGGTAGATTGGCCTAACAGAGAGTCTGGATAGATTACAGGGCTGGCTAATTACCAACTGTGTGATGTTTAATCAGGATAAATGCCAAATTGTGCACCTGGGACTATGTAATCTTGGATGTTTGAGTGGACTGTGAGGGAAGAGGCTGGAATGCAGCCCTGCAGAAAGAGTCTAGTGGGTTTTGTTGATGGGAAGGTCATTTATCAGTCAATAACGTGTCCTGGTGGCCAAAAGGGCCAACCTGAGTTGCACTAGGCACAATGTAACTAACCACTCAAAAGAAGCGTTTATTTCACTTTACTCAGCTTTGGTTCAGCCTCACCATGAGAGCTGTGTGTGGTAAGAGTCATATGAAAAATATGAGTGATGACTGTGTTCAAGGGAAGGCAACAAGATGATGAACAGGGCTAGAGGGCAAGGCTTGTGAGAAGCAGCTGCGGTTGCTAGGTTTGCTCAGCTTAGAGGAGGCTGAGGAGTTGCTGTCTGCAGCATCCTAATGAAGGCGAGTGCAGAGGGTGATGCTGATCTCTTCTCCCTAGTGTCCGGTGATCGGATGTGAGGGAATTACTTAAAGCTGCATCAGGGGATGTTCAGATTTGTTATTAGGAAGAAGTTCTTCTCTGTGAGGGTTAAGCACTGGAACAAGCTCCTCGGGGATGTGGTCATGGCTTGTTGTTTAAGAAGTGTTTGGACAACAGTCTTGGATACATACTATAATTTTTACCATGTGGAGTTAGGAAGTGGACTTGATCATTGTGGGTCCCTTCCAACTCAGAACATTTAACAATTCTGTGTGTTGATGGGGAAACAATTTTTTTCATTTTCCGGTGGGGATTTGCCTGCAGGTGTTGTGCTGAACTTTAAGGTGATTACCTCCAACCTGAAAATAGTCACATGTCAAAATCAGCTTCTGCTGCTTTCATTTGTAAGCATCTTAGTTGCATATGCTGTGGAAGTTTGCCCTGCCTTGTCTTGCTCTATTCTGTCTCTTCAATTTTGGTGTCAATTTTGTCCTCAGATGTGCTGTGCAATCCCTACATGGCAGCCTCATCTCAGGTGCCATGCTTTTCCCCACAAGGGAGGATCTCCAGGATTTTATACCATTGACAACCCCCTGCTGTAATTTCCATAATTATGTGTATCACGTATTGTAAAGATGTTGTACAAGTCAGTTCATATTTGTTCAGCATTTTCAATGTATGAAAGGTGCCATAAGTAATAAATATTAATTACTGAAGTGCTGTCTGATTTCTCTATGGGTGCAGAATAACTTCTTTTCTTTCCTTTCCTTTTGTTTTTCTTTGGTTTAGACTCCTTTGTATTTTCAAGGTAAATAGGTGCTTTGACGCTTCATTATATTTCCTTAAAATTCGTAAGGTTTTGACACATTTTCTTTAAGACAGTTCCATAACAGCAAAACTTCAGTTTGCCATGGAAATACTTACATATTTTTTTGCTCTAATATATTTACTGTATCTGTGGTCAGTGAGGGTTTGCATCATTATATTCAACCAAATATCTAACTACTCCCTAGCTATTTCTGGCTTTTTCATTTTCTTGTTATTAATCCTAATAATGAAGTCAGCTTTGTCAGCAGTCATATACTGTTTTTGCTGTTGTCATCTGTTACATTTCTCTGTGATGAAAATGACACAACCATGTCCCAGTGCTTGTCTGTTTTTAAAATATTATGTTATTCTTTTTTGTTTGTTTGTTTGTTTCTTTGCTTTTTGTTTTTTGTCTCCAGCCTTGTTGATAGCTAGAAAAGCAGTGAGTAGTTTAGATTAATCTTGGAGAGACAGTGATCTTCACTGGATATCTTTACATAATCGGCCATAGTCTGTAACTTGGAGTATGATATTCACCTGTATCCTGACATATTTCTTTGTCCTCTGGTCTGTCAGTGCATAAATCTCAAAGGATTTGTGCAGTCATGGACTTTCCTTCCCCAAACTGACCAGTTCCTGATTGCTGTGCAGGGCATTTTTCTTCTCATATGTATAGAGTCTATATGAACTACTAAGTCTTTTAAGAGGTTTCTTGGGAGTTTTTTTTCCCCAGCAGTTCTTAACTTTGCTGCTGTGTAACACGCTGGGGTGCCTGCCTTGTAACAGTTATGCTCCCCAGTTTGCAATCTGTGAAGCTCTTGTCTAGGTCAAGAGTTTGCTAAAATGACAACTGAAGGTTCCACAACATCTGGCCAATACTCTTCTCTCAGCCTGGGATGATGGCTGTCTGATCTTGGTAACTAATCAATTTTAAGCACTGCTAACCTTTTAATATCAGTTTAGGTGATACCTGCACTCTATTTAATTCCTTATCTCCCATTACTGTAAAATTGGATTTTTGATCTAGGCAAATGTCAGAACCTTTCATTTGTAAAGATGGGTTCCTGTTAATAGTTTTATAATATTTCTCGTGTGACTACATATATTTTGCTTACACTTATAGTTATTCAGAAAGCTTACTTTTTTCCATATATTGGGCTGCTGCATTACATACACACTACTATATGCATATGTACATTATCTATACATAATTCATACAATAAACTGTTGTTTAATAATACATTAGTTAAAGTGTTAAAGATTTATGTGGAATAGTTATGGCTGAAAAGTATTTTCAGGCTAAGTTTCCCCTTGCAGCAGGTTATAATTTATTTTTAAAATGTACCTTTTAGGCTGAATTTTCTCATGGTTTCTTTTAGCCCAAAGGAAAAAATAGTCTGGAAAAGTTGAAGGAAATCTGTTCAATTGCTTTTGAATTATCCAGACCTGTTAAAATTGCTGTTTTCTATGCTTTGAGACTTTGAGAAAAATGGTCAGGTGAGAGGGAAAGGTTAGTTTGTAGTTCATCTTTTTGAGAACTAAGTCCTCTTTTTGCACTCAGGAACTCTGATTCAAGCACATCTTTCAAGTACATTCAAGTCTGCTGTTTTTTTAGATTTCAGGACTAGAAGAAATGCTCAGTGACCTATGCCAACCAAGAATGTTTTATTTTGCCTTTGCACTAGTACTTTTTAAAGGCAATTTTGACATTCCTTAATTTAGAGTTCTTGCACTTTCATTTATTTCAGCAAATGCCATCAGGTCACCTGTTTTCTAAGGGAAGATATTCTGCTGAGAAAATTATTTACTTTTCTGGTTCAGTTCAGTTCTCCTTTCACTAATTAACCAGTGCTCTGAGAAACGGGAAGCAATTTTGAGGCACTTTCCTCCGAATGACCTAAACATTTGTGAGTCCAAAATGGTGTTTGTCAAAAAGTTCCTGAGTACAAATGAACCTGAAGAGTGGTACACAAGTGGTAATTCGTTTAGCCTTTATGTTAAGCTCATGCCCTGTGATGCATATTTGTGCTCTTACAGAGTAAAATAACAAACCACAAGGGCAGACATCCAAGATGAAAGTTACAAGTCTGCCTGGAAGTCAAGGGTATGTCTGAAAATGGATGCCTTCTGCTTATTTACTGAATAATTATTAAGGCACGTTGCTCCATATGAGTTTAGCCAATATGCCTCATTCTCAAGATACTAAAATTTTCGGTGACACATAGTTTTTGTAATTTTTTTCCCCTGAAGTTAGTCTTTGACCACTTGTACAAAACACTAGTGAAATCAGAGAGTAGAAACCTTTGAAGCTTAGCATCTTGCTTGCCAAAAGATATAGAAAATAACAAAATTTTTGTGGCTTCAGGCATGTATTTTTTTAGACACTAGATGTTGTGAAATATTAGGCACTTAAATCAACTTTTCTGGTTTTCCATTTGTCTCTGCTTTCCCCACACACTTGTCTTTTGACCTGATTTCAGTGGAACATAGGAGCTGTCAGTTCCAATCAGGTCACCTTGCTCAGGATTGTGCTTTTGACAGTGTTGGGTACCAGATACTTCATAGGGAGAGATCCACAAGGCAAATCAGTGCTGAAGTGCTGGTCTCTCTGATGCACTTTCCTCTTGATCATTAATAAATAGAATTAGGTTCCCCAAACTAGAAGTTCTGTCCAAATTAAGTCATAACTCAGGAAAACTTCACTTTTGGAAGCAATACCTGCTATAGGAAGTAGTTACAATCCTGAAACTGCAACCCCAGATGTAGTTTTTGGTAACAGAAAGATTTGTGATATTTTGATGTAGAGGCTCCTGAATCTCAAGACACAAGGTTAAACATCCTTCCCAGAATTTTATTAGCTCAAGGCCTAGCTCAAGTGTTCGGAGTAATAATATTCAGACTATCTTTTTCCTTAGAATGAAGATTGTAACTAAAGACAATGACTGTATTCAGATTCCAGGCATGCTTTATTAATTATTGTTCACTGCAGGTCATCATATGCTGACTAAATTGTAAACATATTCCTCACTGTTCTGGTTGTGTACCATTTTTGTAACAATAATGAAGAAAAATCAAATCAAGTAGAAAATAAAGATATATTTGATTATATTCAGCAGCTCCCCAAAGAAAGACTGTACGGTCCTGAGGATTTTGAGAAGTCAGCTGGCTGCAAGACTCTGCCAGCTCTTATGTGTCTATACCTCTTCTTCTGTGGCCTCTCCATTAGTGAAGGCTTGGAGCCTCTGGTAGCCATCTGGCAGTCTCACTTTGCTCTACCCCTACTACCCTGTTACCTATTAAACCTTCCACTTTCTGTACTCCATTGCTTAGCTACTAATCCAGTGTGCTGATAAGTCCATAACTGGAATCATCCAAGAGAATGCCTAACAAAGCACAGCTTCCTTTTCTGTAATTAACACTTAACTCCTGCTATCTCATTATAGTCTATCTGCAAAAATTTTGAAGTGAGTCACTTGCATAATGAGCTGAAGATAGTCCCTTTTCCAAGAGAAAAAATGCTTGAGCATCTATAATTTGTGACTGAATTTTAGCACTCTCCAGATGTAAGCTTTGGTTTGCACAGGCAGCTGTTTGAGGCACTCCACAAGCTCAGGTTCCCCTGCCTGTGAAAGCTGCAGACCACAAGAGCTGAAGAGTTCAGCAGCCTCATGGGACAGTAGTATTTAGTGTCTTTACTCCTATTCTGAACGCCGCACTGGCTTGACATCTGGCAATAAAAAAAAAAATATAAAAAGTCTTACTAAAATCCACATTTTTCCATAGATTTTGCAACCCTCCCAATGTTACAAGGTATCTTCAGAAGGCATTTTTTCATCTCTTATAGCTTCCCAACCTGTTTTATGTATTGTGTTTTGTTAACAAGTTGGCCTGTGATGCAAAAGAAATGTAGTAAGGTATGCTCTGAAAAAAAAAAAGTCTTAATTTTATTTTAGTTCCTTTCTATCTTATCTTCACTATAGAAACATTTTAGTCAAGAGAAAAATATATACCATTCAAATTATCTGAATGACCCATCAGAATAATTGGCAGTTGTATGAAACATACTTTTAAGGATTAGTGTTGCACTTATACCCAGATAAAACTACATATTTTTATTACCAAGACACAGGAGAACAGCAAGGGTGAAAGAGAATAAGTACTGTGGGAATCCCAGTATATAGAGCCACTGGGAGCATCTCTAAAGTATTATATACTAGTGTAACAAGTGGGTTTTTTTCATTGACCTGAAAAGCGCCTGCAGAGTTAATCACACTTTCTATCATGTGAGTGTTACTCAAGGAGACTTCACTCCAGGGGACATTAAAGTGCTAGGAACAAACACAGTCAGTTACAACAGGAAAAAGAGAGAAAGATTTGACAGCTAGAGGAAATGTGGCTGAAACTCTTGAGTGCCTTTTGACACACTATCAGGGTTAAGTGTGCCTCTTAGGTCATTCAAGTACCTCCTCTATATTAGACCTTAATTGAGGCCAGGGATGAAGATAATGATTAAAATCTGCTCAGTGCTTGAAGATAAATTGTACTCTTTAACATGGTATGAAGGGCTGAATGTCCCAAGTAAACAAGATTCAGAGGTGAGCAGGGCCACGTAGAGGGAAGTGCTAAGTGCGAAGCTTGTGTTGAATGTGGAGTGGAGGTTTTTTAGGGATATAATATCTCCCTTTCTGCTGTTATACTTCTATCCAAGCCAGTTAACAGTTTAGGAAAACAGACTGATTACTATTTGGCATACTCTTTGTAATGGTCTCAAAGTACTGGAGTAAATGCATCATGCAAGCTATATTGTTTGGATGTTTTTGGAGCTTTTTTAGTTTGTTGTTTTGTTTGTTTTGGGTTTTTTTTTTAATTTCTGGCTGTTGGTAATTATACCACCAACAGTCTGCTTGGCATGTTCTCATTTGATGCTACAGTAAAGTAACATAAGGAAGTATTTTATTTTTTGCAGAAGTTTTCCCCATCTTTTATCTTACTTTGGAAAGCCTCCATTCCTATTATTTTCCATGTGTTTGTTTATTTTAGACCAGAAAGCTCACAAGTAATTATGAGCATCCCACTGTATAAAGTAAGCCAAGAGACTGTTTGGAACCATTTGCTACTGACTGTTTACTTCTGGTGGAGTATAGCTTTGTCTGAAGCTTTTTCCCTTCCAAGGTTCCTTGGCCAACACTGGGATCCCAGTGTAACCTGGGTGACATACAGTTTGCTGATGGAAAAATTGAGTTATTGTGGATAGAAGTCAAAAGAAAAAGCAGATTGACCATTTTAACTAATCAAAAGCTATGTTTGAATACCGGGTTACATAAATTCAAGGGTGAAAAAGGCTCGTTAATGGCAGGCTGCTCAAAGGTGAGCAGTTGCGGTGTCTAGGTGGCAAAGTGAAGGCAATGCTACCTGAAAGGCTTAAGCCAAAGCTGTTTACAGGTTCTGTAGATGGTCCACAGGGGATGGAGGCAGCAGTCCCCAGAGTCTGTTGGCTCAGTCCGTGCAGAGCGTTCTCAGGAGGCTGCAGATGGCACCGCCTGGAGCAGTCCCAGAGCAAAACTTCTTGGGAGGAGTAGACTTGAATATGAATGGATCCCGAGGCAGCCATCCCAAATCAAGGCTATAAAATCCTTTGTTCTTCTCTAGTCAGGCTTGCTCTTTGCCTGCATAGGTTAGGTTGATGCTTGGAGCTTGGCCCCTGGACAGGAAGCATGAGAAGCATTAATTTCTATGTTTTAGCTTGAATAGAAGAATATAAGCATGGTTTTCTTTCCTTTCTGCCGCCTGTGCTTCAAATGCCCTTTGCTTATAGCATGAGAGCTAGGTTTCACAAATAGCATGAAGATGCACATTCAGTTCAAGTCAGGAGTTTGTCTGTGAAATATGAGCAGAACTGATCAGTGTAGAAAAATGTCTTTTGATGGCCCGCGCTGAAGAAGAAAGTTGGGTTTCAGTTAGTCTAATCCCTGGGTATGTGAGGGAGTTTGTAACAGAATACTTCATTAATGTTGTCTTCAGGGGTCGGATAAACAATGGATTTGCCACACCTTCCCATGCTCTGGTGGTGACAAATGATGTGCGTGACAGCAGCTCTGAGTAATGTCTCTGTAATGGGAAGCAGCTGGCCACTGGAGTTCCCTTAGTGGACGTGGAGGTGAAGGATAATTAAGCTTAATACATACAATATGCTGTAACATACTGTAGTATAGATTTAGATTGTATTCTGCCCAAATATAAAAGATATTCTGTTACTGTAGTTTCAAAAATTTAATAGATCTATTAATGAACAAGAACAGCTTTATCTGTCTTTCCTGGATTTGCACATTTCTTATTCGAATTATTCTTCTCCTAAAAAATTATTTCCTTGGCTCTAGCAGATTTTCGTTTATAGGTAATCTCCTCCTCCTGACCACAATGCCTACATTATTCAGTAATCATTTGTTATTTCCATTCAGGAAAAGCTTAGAGATACAGAGCTCTAGTAAGTTAAACAATGCCCGAACCCTTAAGAGTCAGTCCTGGCCCAAATTGCACATGGTCTGTTTTCTTTCACTTAGATAAACCAGGTAGGTAAGGGACTGCATGGAAACAATGGGATAATACTGATTGGCATGAAAAGCAGCAGTGATTATGGAGCTTCCTGTCTATTATGTAGGTTTTTTATAGGTATCTTGGCACAGCAGCAATATGGTGCTAAATGAAAAAGCAGTTTTAACTCTTTTTATCTGATATTTTGAGTCAGACACTGAAGAACAGGAAAACTATTGTACACATTAGAAACAGACAGTTCCTACCTTCTCTTCCTCTTTGACTATGCTGCTGTGATATTTAGAGAAGGATTTGGAAAAGGGAAGGGAGAGAGCTTTGGTAGCATTTAGAGAAGACAGCGCTGTGGGAAAAGGTGCAGATGTGCTTAATGTCACCTTTTTTTTGTAAAGATCTTAGTAGCACAAGCTGAGATTCAGAAATTGCTTCAGTATTTCCTCCAGGCTGCAGTGGAGGAAGAGGGCAAGTTGCATGCTTCTCCAACACTTTTCTTTCTTTCTGACACAATTGTATTTCAAGTGGTTCATTTCCTTACCAAAGAATGTGGAATATTATAACTGTCTGCAATGTTAGCATTTTGTCTTATTTTGAGCTGCATCTCTCAAGTCTACCTAACCCTTCTGTTGGAAATCTCCTGTTTCAGGCCATGATCTATACTTGGACTTGCATGACTTAGGCCTTTCTAAGAATGGTTACTGAAAGCATTGTCTACTGGCACCTTTTGGTAACCATTTTGACACTTTAATTAGGCATGCTTAATTGAAGCATTTTTGAGACATTGCAGATTATCGTAAATTTTACCTGCTACAATAGGCAGTATCATAAATTATTTAAGTATTCATTAAAGTAGCAATAAATTCACCAAAACAAAAGGACCAGAAAAAGTAACTAGATTTTGTTGTCTTTTAATTAGGACTTAACGTGTTTAAACCCAAACACAGTGCTGCTGTCCTTTAATGTAGTAAATGTCAGGGCATATTTTTACTGTACTTTAAAAACTTTACATTTTTAATACTTTTTTAACCTCCTAGGACTTAGGCAAAGGCCATGGGTTATGGACAGAGAGAGCTCAGAAGCTGCACCTAGATTTCACGACAGTGTTCATGTAACAGGGAATGGGAGAAATCTGCAGCTGAGAAGCTGATTTTAATGAACTGCTTATTATAACTATTGTGGGTCCCTTTATGTTATTAGCCAGAATTTAGTATATGAAAAAAAAAGATTCAAGTACAAATTTGTTTTTGCTATTCACCAGCCTCTGTAAAGCAAGAATTCTCTTTCAGTTCTTCCTACATATGTTGCCTTTTAACTTTGTGTCCCTTTCTTCTGGTGTGTCTAATTACCTCAAATAGATAATCAAACTTGATTTTATAATAAACCATAGCTGGCTCCGGTTTGTCATGACTGATTTGTCAACTCCCAAGACTAAAGGCTTTCAACCTCAAGACTAACATCATTTCTGGCTGCAATTCAGGGTATTAATTCTGAACTTTAAAATCAACCCAAACATTGGATCCTGTGTCCTGTGTTTTCCCTTCAAAAAGAGAAAACTGACTGTGTTTCTGTGGTTTTTTTTTTTTTTTTGCTTTGGTTTGGTTCGTTTTTTGGGGGTTTTTTTGGGGGGTTTTTTTGTGGTGGTGGTAGTGTTTGAGTAGAATTTATATGGAATAAAGGTAAAACAAACCCAAACCATCTGATTCTGCAGAAGCAGGCTTGCATGTACAACAAAGGTTGAAGGTAAAGGGGCTATTATATATTAATGGAAGGTGCTGGTAGAGGGCCTTCAAAGCAAACATACATTTCCATCAAGGATCCCAGCACATACTTCCCTATAACTTCAGCACCACCTGATGGAGTGGTGTGTATCTCCACACGTGTACATGCCTTCAAAATGTAAAGGTGCGATGCTAAGGAAACAGATGATAGCTAATGACTCATGTACACCATTTGGTGTCCCTTAGGGGCTGCCTCTCTTCCAGTGTTTTACTTCAGCAACTGAGCTCATCAGGGACATGAGAGCTAACCATCCTTCCAACTATTCATAAAGGGATTTTAGGCCCTGAGTTCTCAGTGGAAGGCCTTTTTAGTGCCGCTCTTTTAGCAGACAGTTGTGTTCCTACCTCCCTGCTTTCTCATTCCCCCAGTCTCTGTTTTTCCATCAACAAAGCAGCATCATAGGTTTGAATGCAATCTCTTTAATGCTACAGCTCCCTACTAATGGGTTCTCAGCTTCCTGAAGTGTAATAGAGGGATTCCATTATTCTAAGGATCTTGTAACAGAAACATTATCACACGTCTGCATGTTCTAGCCTCTCTTCCTGGGTACTGTAATTCTCCTTTCTGAATGCTAACAGGCATCAGGTTATGGATCTAGTGGCATTTTTTCAGAATTTTCTTGTTAGAATTCAAAGACAGTTTGGGAGCTTTTTTGCCTTATTCTTGTTCAATTATTTCACATTTTCCAATGCAGAGTAGCATCTGGCCTCTGTGGGCCGTGTTGCGTGAGAGCTGCATCTCACTAGACTGGATTACATGACCTATTATTTGTTGTGCTTCCAATATTTGTTTCATCTACAGCCTTGAGATACTCTGTTTAATGCCTCATCCACATATGTATATAGTAAGCATGAACTAAAGATGTCCTCTGGCAGACTTTTTTTATTCCTCACCATGTTTTTATGATCAAAAGATGACAATCTGTCATAGTTTTCTTTTACAGTTGTGTTACAGATTGAAAATACCAGGAAAGTACACAATACTTGATGGCCGCATAAAAATAGGGTTTACAGGTCTGCAAGTTCTTCATGCTCGGCAAACTCATTTTGGGATTTAAAGGATAACAAACCTTGGTTTTGCTCTGGCATCAGTAAAAGACAGTAGTAAGATGTTGTTGGGCAAATATTGTTATTGGAGCCTTGATTGTCCCCCCTGGAGTTTCAGAGATGAACATAGAGAAGAGAGTGATCCCAGGGTGAGGTGGAGAGAGCCCCTCCATCAATTAGACAGACCAGAATAGGACCCAGTTTCCCTATTCCATTTGCAGAGGTTTGCAGAGCCAGCAGGAATAAGAGATTGTAATTTTTTTCTCCCTTGTGTTAGTAAAATAAAGGAAAATGAATCTGACCATAAAAGACCAGGCTTCATCTGTCTTTTAAATTAGAAAACCTGTGAAAAAAGCAAACAGCAAAACTCCTTTCCATCACATATAATTAACCCCTTCATTAGAAGCCCAAGTCCTGTCAGAGCCTGTGTTGCTCTGACCTCGGAGACTGTGCCAATAATGAAACAACCTTTGTGAGTGCAAAGATGATGAGAAGAGAGAGCCAGGGTCACAGCAGACCCTTCCAACACAGATTTGCTCACAGAGCTAGGAAGCAAGTGGCATGCATTTCTAGGAGCAGGCACTATGCTTGCACAAACCTTTTTGCACAAACCAAGATTTGTGGGTAAAACTCATATTGCTTCTTGGACCAACTCATGTAGCTAGAAAAATATGCACCAGCCCTCTGATTGTCTGAGTCAACCAGAGGACTAAAACTTTAATTATAGGTGAAAAAAAGGTGAATTCAAAGGTAGGAGTAGTTTTTAGAGTACACTATAATTTCCCCCCATTATTAATCTTTTTATCTGCCATGGCCTTACTTATCCATTCCTTTACAGAATAACCACAGTGTTACCACTTCTCGTTTAATATTCCCTTTATTTTACAGGTGCCAACAAACTTTTTTGTCTACCTGACTTATTATATCTAATTAAACTCAAAGGATGTGCTCCCTATGTGTACTTCTCTTGGAAGTTCACTGCTTTTCTGAATATGGACTTCTCTCTATTTTTTTCTTTTTTTTTCTCCCTATACTGACCCATAAGCCTTGTTCTGCTTTTGCTTTTGGACCATTACAGAAACATCAATACTATTACAAATATGTGACGTTATCTTTAAAGTAGCTCTTGAAATCCAGACCCACAGGATAATGGTCAATTTGTGGCTGTAGGGAAAAGATCTCTTGTGTAAAAGGTCGTTTGTGTAAAAGGTGTAGTCATCTTCTAAGGTTAAAGCAGCAGCTTGAGCTAGATTTTATACACAGAATACTTATTTATATCTTTATTCTTGCCCTGTGCCTCTTAGCCATTAATCTCTCATATGGAAACTTGTCAAATACTTTTAGAAATTGAAACAAATATGATAGTTCCATACTTATTTTTCTTATCATTCATAAACACAAAGTCTGAAAAAAAGCTCCTGTTTCTCTTCCCGTGCTCTGTATCTTCAAAATCCATTTTGCCTCATTCAAAATGGACTAGTGTTCCATTTCAGTCTGACACATTTTTCATCTTGTCCCTTTTACAACAGTTTTCTAGTCAATGGCTTTTGTGAAATTTTCATGTGATTAAGCTCTTCAATGTTTTAAACACGTCTGAAAATCTCATCCTTGTCAGTAAATGTCTTGGCTGTTGTTGCCTTTATGTAGAACCACTAAAGAATATAACGGTGTCTTTTCTAACTGATAAAATGAGACTGTCCTAAGTTGCTTCTCTAGTTTGCAGTAATTTTTCCACCAAATCTGAATTTGAGATTTAATTCATTTTTGTTGATGGTACTTAATAAGGTAATGCAGTAATTTCCCAGTGGTTTCTTTATAGCAAGGAAGTACATGGTTCTGCTTCCCTGCTAGTGGATGCACAATGGGAGTGACAAAGAAAGGCCTGTAATAACAGTAGGTTTCTGCCATAGCTTTTGAAAAGAGATAAAAATCTCCTTCAAGGGATGCAGAAACTGCTGCAGGTGGGACAAATTACTCTACAAAATCTTCACCTTTTCCACCTTTTCCTGCTTTTCCATATGAGGAGGTTAAAGGCTCCTGTCTGAGATGCTGTGGTTAGGTGTTTTGCTGTGGGTGATATGAATCTATCTGAATCTATAGAGAGGACCAAGATGGGAGTTATCTTTATCTCATCTGAAAGTGATTTCTACAATAAAGCCGCTGCTTTTTTTTCTTAGGGAACAAAGAAATCCCTCACAAAAAACCTCATCATTCCTGATATTAGATTAGACCCAAGATGAAAGTAGGTTTTTGCTTCAGAACTAGAATTGAATTACCGAAAGGGTTCCTGGATTGTGTCATCTCTGAGTTGTCATGTTGTCGCAAAACAGGGGAAGAGAAAGAGAAAAATTCAATTTTCCTGGGATCAGCCTTTCTTTGTTGAGTTTAGATTATATCAGCCTGAATTAGGAATGTTTTTGTGGCATTTATGCCCTTGCAAGCTGTTGTGTTCATGGAAAACTGCAGAAACTGGGCTGAGAAACAGATGGAGGTGGGCAGAGGGCGGGTGGGGTTCCTCTCTCCCAAGGATTCCTGCTGGACCTGTGTGACAAAGCCAGAGAGAATGGGTACAGGCGTGTGGGGGAAAGATGGGCTACCAAATCCAGGCCACAGTGGCTGCTGAGAAGTTGTCATGGAGGTCCATGAGCTTACTTTGAAGGGCTGTCATGAGATACAGACCTGCACTTGCCAGTGCAGCTTGTAGGTAGCAACTGTCAGGTTTTGAAGCCAGTATTTTGTATATTCTGTTAATTAAAAAGTTGCAAATGATTGCACATTACATGTTAGCAATGTTGTAGAATGAATGTTTCATGAGCATGGATAAGCTGAATGTGACTTTAGACATACTCTCTGATGTCACTTCTCCACTAATTACATTTACAATTTAGAGCTTTCTGTAAGGTAGAAGACCCTACTCTGCTGATATTTACTGACAGAAAAAGTTTTCAAATCACCCTACCAGCCAGATGTTCTAAACAAGAATTTGACAGTTGGTCCATAAATCAAGTCAAGCATTTAATCATTGTTCTCTTAGGTGCCTCTTGCATTTAAGCCTGTTCAACTAAACACATACATTTACTTAAGATGAACTGTAAAAATAACATCTGGAGATCTTTTCTCTGAAATAAAATGCCAAAGGCTCTTGCACAAGGATCAAGCACATTTTATAAACCGTGGCTGGGATTTTGTAATTCAAGCTGAATAAATGTGCTTTCAGCTTCTGAGGGGATCAAGGGCCAGTATTATTTAAATGTTCTTTATACTTTCATAGCACTCTGCAGGGAATGTGCTCTCACCAAAGATTTGTTACATTTCTTATTCCATAATGAGTTTCTGTTTTCATCCTTGCCACCTGGGACCCTGGCACTGTCCTGTAGTAGCAGTGAGTCACACTGGTGGAACTGGAAGCAAAGTGCAGTCCAAAATATTTATTTTAGAGTATTTTGCTTTGCAGTAGATTGCCATAAAATGAGGATGTTGAATAAGAAGTTGCTGGGTGATTTACCATTTTATCTTTACTTGTATCAGCCATCTCTTTTTCATCCCCTCGCTGTTTTGTTTTTTGGGTTTTTTTGAGATCTATGAGTTTCTTTTTCTCCTGAAGAGGCTTTTGTTCTTCTCTCTGCCTCTTTTTTTTCTTAGAAAATCATTCTAATAAGTTGTGGTTTGCTGACCTTCAACATCAGTGTTACTATGCATTTTAGCTTTGCTGAGTATCAGTTTGGTCACTTTGCTTTTTCACATTCAGTTCACAGCATGACAGAGAATTCTGCTGAAATTTAAAGACAAGCCCTAGGGAAAAAGATTCAGTGAACTGCAGTCAGATTTATAAAGTGGCAGATAAAGTGGGAAGGGGTTTCCATTACTTCTGCCACATTGGGTGGGTTTTTTTTGATGGATGGGCTATGTCTCATTTGTGATTTGGAATGACGTCAATTCATGTTTAGAGGGGTAAAATGACCATGGCTGTTCATGGTAACATAAAACCTATAATCTGGAAATGTTGAAAAAGTTGGGGGCAAAATTATTGCACATGAATTCCTGGCCTGGGACCACATTTATTTTGTGATTTAGTTCTCAGGAACACAACTTGTTTCATAATGTGAGACTGGCATTTAATCTGAGAAACCTGACTGTTTTGAGAATTATACAAGGCAGCATGGAGCTGTTTAATGTTTAAGTGACAACAAAACATAAAGATCCTGGCCATAATTCTATCTGAAGTAGTATACTTTCCTGTGAAGCTCAGACAAGTATGTTCTTGATTTAAATATCTGGAACTACAGTACATGGTGTGAAACATAAATCCTCTCAGTGCTGGAACCCAGAGACCAAAGGAGCCAGTTGGAAACCTCTCTGAACAGCAAATTTATCGGCTGAGTTAAAAGTCCTTATGCTAGGCTTAGAAAGGACCTTTCTTAACCTCATCCTTCTGCCCCATTTCAGCAGTGCAAATAAGCTATAAAGCTGCCTAAAATGTCAAAGGCCAAGAATTCACCGGCATGGCAAAGGTGGTTAAGAGCTGGCATTACACAGAGGAGAGCGCAGGGCATGTGGCCCATTAGCAGCCTTTGTTAAGTACCACAGCCCCACAAAACTCAAAACTGTCCTGCAACCACTTCAGCACAAAGCAAAGGACAAAGCAGTCACTGGCAGTCCCAGGTGCTAAAATCCTCTTCTCTAGGCTTCCCTGAATATGCTGTCGTACAGCCAAGAACATAACAGAGCTAATCAGTTCAGCTGGTGTGAAAATACCCAAGCAAATCTACTGACTCAACCAGCCAAACCACATGGGCTGCCTAAGATTTTAAGCCATCCACCCCATGACAAACAACCCAAGCTGATGGCATGGCCAGTTACTGTCCTTTCTCTCCTCCCCCACCACTATCTCCCCATGTGCCTTTTGCTGTGCCTGTTTTAGAGCAACAGAGAAAGCTGAGCCTCTTCTGATGGAAAGGAGAGCAAGGGAGGGAAGGTGATACCATCAGTTCTGACATGTTCTCTCTTTGGCCCTGGAGTAGATGCAAAACACTGCTATCACCTGCCTGGCCCTTGCTTACTGTTTAAAAAGCTGTTTTCTGCCTCCCTGGCAAAACTGGTGCAAAACTGGGGCGCTAAAAGCCGTTCAGAGTGGACTAGATACATCCTGGTCATGATGTATCCTCTGTAGTCTGAAAAGTTGGTTTCTCTTCCAAACTCCTACAGAGGAGAAATGTTTCAAATGAAAGGGTCAGCAAGTGAGCAAAGCCAAACTTTCAGAACTCTGCAAACCTCTCCTAGGAAGAGTATGAAAGATACTTTTTCCCATAAATGAGGAAAGAGACAAAAATAGCAAGACTTGGGGAAAATTCTGCCTGCTGGCATTGTTGTTTTCTGTGTTCTGTTGCTGGAAAAATCACAGGCAGAACATACAAGGCAAGACCCAATTAGCTGCTCCAGACCTGACAGGCTTTTAGGCTGCTCAATCTTCTGATTTAACCACTATGATCTTAGCAAGTGTCACAAGGTTAGATTTATCCTCAACAGCTAAGCTGGAAACCTCGCAGGCTGAAGGCAAAGAAAGTAGAAGGCAACTTTAGGTTTCCAGTTATAAAAAGCTGAAACAAATAATTTCAAATGTTAGCAAGAGCTCAGATCTTTCTGCTTTAACTCTTTCCTTGTTTGCTGAGCAATGGCACAGACATAGTCCAGGACATTCATGGAAGATGTAATCCTATGTGATTTCAACTATTAAAGCCAAAAATAGACCTATTTTTCAGAGTATGACTGAATATAATTTTATTCAAAGGCATAATTTGCCTGAATATTCAGGTAGAGTTTAAAGAGAATGGCAAATGTTACTGCTGCAATGTAAAGGCTTTTCAACTCTGAAATATTACATCCTCCCTCAGAAGTCTGGAGGGGCTACAGCTGCTAAGACACAACATCAGGGGTTTTTTTAAATAATGAGGAAAAAAAACCAAAACCCAATGAATTTTCTCTGACTCCATTTGTGCAGAAGTTGGATTGTTCAGACTAAAATTTTCCAGAGTATTTCAGCCTCAGGCAGATATTCGATGTGTAAAATTTCGGTCCAAACTGTTAATGATTGGCAAAGCTAAAAGCAACTGACAACAGAGTGTTGTAATAGGAAGTGTCAGACGATTTTAATAATAGATGACCCTGCCTCCTGTTCTGTTATTCTGAACGCTTGTGTTGTCTAAGGTGTATGATGCATTGCTTTGTGTGTTTTTTGTTTGCACTTCTTTCTTTCTTTCTTTATATTTTAATTCTGATAAGATCTTCATTCAGTTAAGTTTTATGTAACATGGAGTTTCATAGGAATAATTCTTGTTGCAATTAGGAAGTGTTTCCATCTACCTGTTCTTCATTTATGACCTCTTTATTTATTTTACTAAATGCTTCTCAGTTTTGAATCACATAACAAGAGTTCGCACTGCCAGTCCACATTCCTCCTCTATAAAATTCAGGAGCTTTTTTAATGCTCCTACACAACTGCCTCTTCTCCCCAGTGAGCAATCCAAGGATTTTTCAGCCATGGTTCCTCTAAGCTACTTTATAATGTTCCCGATGATACTCATTGTCCTGTTTTTGCTGTGCTTTTATATTCCTTGGAGAGCGGATGGAGTGAGTAATACAGTGCATGGTATGTCAGGTGAGAGTCTGGGTTTTTTAAGAGACTTGCAGTAATTTTCCCATACCTTTTTCTCATGTCCCTTATCCAGGCTAACCTTTAATTGGCTTCCCTGACCCCTTCAATGCACACTGCCACACTGCCTGGCCTTTTCCGCACAAGCCATTCAGCCTGTCCTCTGCAAAGAGACTCATTTGGGATTTGTTAGCACTGACATCTTTGTGCTCTCCTTTCTTCTTTGTTTTTGGTTCCTCTAAAATTCATTTTATATATAAATATATATTTGTTCAGGCAATTAGTTCTATATCTGTTGGATGTTTTGCTGTAATGTTACTCTCTCTCTCTTTTCACTACAATTATTAACATTACCTCAAATCACACCACTTGCCTTAGATGGGGAAGTGTTTGTTAGCTCCTGTTCTTGAATTTCCATCTCTTTGGCCAGCTTCTGACCTATATCAATCATGACAAGACCTTGTCTCTCACTTTATGCCTGCATGGTTTCATTGACAGCCTCTTGGGAAAGACTAGCAAAGTTTTTTGGTTTTTTTTTTTCAGTCCTAAATAATTAGCCACTATTTACTGAGCATTGCTCAATTATACTGCATTTATTGTACATAGCATTTCAAATATGACTACACATTGCTCAATTATGCTGCATTTATTGTACACAGAATTTCAAATACAACTATACCTTTATCCCCAGCGCATTTGCATGCTGTAAGTGTCTTTATGCTATTTTTGTATTACTTCACTACCAGAGATTGTAGCTGTACACCTTGTAAAATAAGGCTTAACAAAGCCGGTGAAGGAGGTTTGGGTTGGGGTTTCTTCTTTCATATTTGAAAAAAATATGCTAAAGATATGTTAAGAAAAGCACTATCATATGTCCTTGAACTGACAACCAAGACACCACCAATTTTCGTCTTGGAACTTACTTTTACAGTTGACTTACAAACCTCTGAAAAACAGAAGATTTTAAATAAAGCTATTGACAGAACCCTAGCTGTGGAAATGTATAGAGTGAGGCACAAGAAGCATCTTAATGTGGATAACATATTCTGGCTCACAGTTGTTGCAAAGAAATGCATTTTCCCTAAAAATGGGACAAAGAATAATTATAATTTGAAAGTCTGTCTGACATAATTTGGCTTTATTTTCATTTGTAAAAAAATAGATACTGCTTGAAATAATGAATGTATCTTCTGCTCTTGGTGTTTGCAAAACTTGCTTGGCAGTATTGTTAAAGAGAGACACATGTAGAATGTTCTGATGGCAAATTGTAAATACCAAGAAGGGTAATTTCATTTCTGAATGGTGGGCTTGACTGTGTGTGAGTGTGAAATTGCTACACACTTAGTTCACTGCTCTGCAATATTAGCAGCTGAAACTTCAGTGCAGGCTGCCAGAAATTACAGATGAAATTTTATAGCAGCAAGAATTTTAAGTAACAAGTTCTGCACAAAACCACTAATATAATCTAAATTAAAAGGTGTTATGCACAGGAGATACAAAATCTGGATTCTTCCTTAATTGAATAAAAGTTGAGCTAATTCTGTGCACACTGTCTCAGTCTGCTTCCTCTAGTATGCTGTTCATTTTTTAAAGTTCCTGATTTCTTTTCAGACAAGATTTTTCCCTGTTAAACTAAGTAATGAAATATGACATTGTAAGAATGTTGTCAAGACTGCTACTTTCTAAAGTGAAATATAGCCCTTTTTTTTTTACCCACAATGGAAGACAGACAAGAGCAATGCCTGTATGTTAAGCTATTTTTGAGGTACAGAGATCCAAGTATTCTTGGAGAGATTCCTTCTTCCTCCTGTAAGCATTTCTCTTATTTTTAGTCCCTTTTTTTGTTTAAGAACATGCTGAGAGGTTTGTGTCTGTCAGGAAATAAAAGCTATGTCATAATAAATTACTTGACAAGACTTAAGAGCTTTATCCAAATGTTTCAAGATGTATTTTTTATTCTCTGGTTGATTTGGAAGTTTCTTATTTATTCATCTTATTTTTACCTATTTTATAGAAGGCTCCAGGCAATGCTGTGATTGAGCTAAGCTAATGGCTGGCCAGAGAGCCCCAGCTGTTTTATATTTGGCTTGGTGTTCTCCACATGCTCAGCTCTGGTTTATTATTAGTTGAGGCATCCATTTCCCCTTGCTGTGAGAGACAGGAGATGGAAGGAGTCACTGGGGGCCAGAAGCATTAACCCAGCTCTGTGCACTGCCCTGCACAGGTCCCAAAGTATCTTAAAAGAACCTTGGGATGATTTAACCCATTCCAGCTGGCTGCCCCTGGGCTATCTGCCAAAATCAAGGTTTATTAGTCTGCACCGTTCCATTGATAATGGCTCCGGTACTGAGGCCCCAGGGAGGGAGGCTACAGAGCAGCTGGCTACTCTGGCATCTCTAGCTACTGCTGACCTTCCTTGTACTAGAGAAATGCCCAGATGGTGAAAAGAAGGGTTTTCTGCTCTGTGGGATATACAGAAGGAATGGAGATGAGCTGAAAAAATGTATTCCTAATGTTGTAATTATTGTACTTGTGCTGGAAAACTTTATGGTTGTGACCCAGATGTCAAAACACGCAGAAATTTCTGTCTAAGTCTACTAAAAGGCTGGGGTAAAAGCTTTCAGACATATGGACTACCCTGATTTACCTAAGTATGGTGCACATTCTCCTGACACTGTTTTAATGTCAAACCTCTTCTAAACTGGTCAATGGGATAATCACTGTACTCAAATAGCATGAAGAGGAATTGCTTTATTATGAAGTTAGGGGTGTCCCATTTGCTATTTCCCTACCAGCCATGAAGAGTACTCCAGTTACCACCATTGCTGGCCATTTGGCCATTGAGACTTGCTGCCTGAAGCAGGCACTTCAGAGAGCTGAGAGGGCCCTCATGTTTATATCATCAAGATCTACAAACAGTCATTGAATTCATAGATAGAAAGGGGATTTTGAAATATTGTCTTGAGTTGCAATGAATGCATCAGAAAATTTTCAAGCCCTGTGAAATTTGAGAAGTGGGGAGGTGGCCAAAGGAAGCCATCGCTAACTAAGAGATGTTTCAAAAACTATAATTCTAAATAATTTTAGCTCAAGCCCAGTGCTACATTCATGAACTTGCAAGCTGCAGATCAAGCAATGTTAACCTGTGGGAGTTTATAGCATTTATTTATTTACTGTTTTTTACTTATTTGTGTTTGTGAATACAGGTGAAATCTCAGGTTCAATAATGGAAAAGATAAAAAAAAACCTTCTCCTGATTGATAGGCAATGTACTCTGATTTTTTCTAGCAGTCTTTATTACCTTCCCTTCTGGCAGGTCTCTAGCTAAAATCTGAAGGTGTTGCAAATCATTCAAAGATGAGGGTGCTGAGGATTATCCAAAGTTGGAGAAAAGTAAGTTGACTGACAATTGTGACTGAATTCCAGAGTCTTTTTTTCCCTTCTTCCTCCTTTAAATGTGGAAGGAATAGTACTTTGGACTTTCTATTCTCTTGGTTTATACAACGTTCCTCCCATCCTCCTCAGTGCAAAGTGCTTGTTCTTCAAGTTGCTCGTTGTGTCTGATTTTGCATCCCCTGCCATCTCTGTCTATGAGCAAGCCCCCTTGTCGCCACAAACCACTCTGTTCCTTCCCCAGTGCTGAGGCATTACCTGGCTGTGACCCCTGTGAATTCACAAATCCTTCTGGTCTGGATGGAGCCATGCTGCCCATGGCCTGAGCCAGCCCTTGGCTACGGTACCTGCTTATGTAAAGCTAAATGGTTTCGCATGTTCCTGAAAGGCTGAAGTCACCAACACTCTGTGTCTGCAGTGAGACCTAAGCATGTTAGGAGTGTTTTCAGGTTGCTGAGGTGCTAGATGGATTTTATAGCAAAAGTCTAGCCAAAATAGCTTTGTCATAGTGCATTGAGGTTTAATTAAGATAGCTCTTTTTACAGACACTCAGGAGCATTGCTTGCTACTCTCAACTCTGGATTCTTTTCAGATTGTGTTTTATGTAGCATAGTATTCTCAAGATAGGATTCTTGGTTAATTCTTAACCAATAAACAGTTTATTAATTCACCAAGTACCACTCTATTACTTACTCAACAGTTAGTTAACCAAATTCAAATCCAACATGTATTCTGCTCATGCACAGAGCATTCAAATATTGTCCTACAAATTACTGCCATAAACTGTATGGAGGTCAAACAGTTCTAGTAGAAGATAATAAGATAACACAAAATATCAAGATTTCTTAATATATTCATATACAAACAGCAAATTTTTACTATATCAAGTATACTTAACCTTCTTCTAGTGCTCAGTGGGTTAAAGATACTGTAAGTTTAAGAGTTTTGACACTGTTATTTAATTGATTTAACATAAAAGAGGCTAGGAAAATAGTAACAGGAATAATCATTTAAAATTATAGCTTTAGCCTCTCTTTTGACTGTTTGCTCAGGCTTTTTAAAGAGAAGCATGCATGTAGAATAACTTGGTTCAAAGTTTGAAATATCATCACTTAAGTTTTTCCAGCTGATTTCACAGGACAACTTGCTGTCATCTCTTGTAATGGCACCAAAAGAAATACATCCTATGCAATAAAGCACATTGCTATTTTCATCCAAAAATAAAACTGGAGGAGGCACAAAACTTTCTCTGCTTTAGGAAGCCCCTGAGCAGCAGAGTGAGTGTTGGAGATTGGGAGAATATTATACGTAAGTTTCACTTCTGAATTGTTCTGTTCTGGTATGAAACAAAATCAGGTATTTGCTGTTAGAGGCAGGTGTTTGGGCTAGAGGGCTAGAAGGACCCTGCAGTCTGTCAGAGCACAGTTTTTTGCTGTGTTTCTGTGAGAACCTGACGGTGCAGCTGATACACCTATCTGGGTTGTACAGCTTCTATCCAGTTTTGGCAAAGCTGTTCTTACTCCTGTGACCCTGGAAAGGCAAGGAGAGTGTTTGTATGCATTCCACAGATTCAAAAATCCACACAGTAACTCCAGCTTAATAGCCAGAATTTCTTTCATGATTCATGAGAAAAATGAGTCCCTTTTGTTTTCATTTGGAAAATGTCCAATGGAATGTCTGAATTTCTTTTTTTCACCTATTTACTCTGAGGTCACATTAATGACCAGAAGATGGTATTTTACCATCTTTTATTCACTGAAAACTTTTTATGTATCATTTATTATAAGGGTTATATTTCAGTATTAGTGTAGCCTGGAAATTGAAATTTTTCCTATTTCTCCAATTTGTTTTCAGTATTCAATTACATCTTAGGAGCTTGTATCTTCCATTTTTTTTTTCTTTTTGTGTCTGTACAAATGACTCTAAACTTCAGGAGTACAGAACTTTCCTAGATATCAAGCAAGAAAAAAATTCATTAACAGTTCTTGGCTGTGTAATCATGTTTTATTTATTTATTTTCTCTTTTTCTAGGGCTTTGAAGTGAAAGATAATCTTGTTTTAAAGGAACATGGCAAAGCTTTATTTTAGGAAGAGTTTCATTTGGCAAACAGACTGAACACCTTCCAGTGGACCTTAGAGAGGCTATTTAGTTTGGCTAAAGCTAACCTTACTAATTATCCCACTTCAATGAGCTCAAAATTTAAGAAACAGGACCAAAAATCTCAGAACAGGGGAGGACTGTCCCAAGCAGCAAACAGTGACTGCACAAAGACTTTTTAAAGTCAGGGAATAACAGCTGTGAGCATTTCACAGCATATAGGCAATGTATTACATTGCAGGTTGCATATTGGCCAGCCCCATATTTTTGCAAACCAGCTCATTAACTGGGGACCAGGTGGCACTGTGCACAATTTGCATTTTTGTTATTTTCTTCGCAATGAACTTGTGACTGACCCCATGCAAGGAAGTGATTTATTAGTGAAAAGGTATTCTTTCTATTCTGTGGAAAGGTTCTTAAGCAGCAGAGACTTTTGGAAGGTCAGTACTCTGGATGTTTTGAGGTGCTATAAACTCACGAATCCTTAAAAATCCTGGCACAGGTCAAAAGAGCATGTGGATAAGACATGGACATAGACTGTGCAGACAATACTGTTGTCTTTTCCTCTTTCCCTCTCCTTCATCTCTTTCCCTGCATTTATTTTGATTTTTCTCTTCATATTTTTTCCTTATTTGCTATTTTTCTGTTTTCTACCACTTCAATTTTCATTCCCACAGGTTTCTGCTGCAGTGGCCATAGGGTTTTCCAGATGGAAGAGCAGCTGATTGTGGATGGAGACTAAGATTATTCACTTTTTTTCTGACTTAGCTTGTTGCACATGCAGCTGTCAGGCATTAAAAACTGACAAGCCATCATCAGATTCTCCCAACATTAAGTCCTGAGATTTTCAGGTCACTCTCGAGCTTGTCTGTCAGGTACATTTTTGCAGACATGTTCTAAGAGGAAACTAAATAGATTCACCATGAGCAGGTAGTGCCTGAAATCCCTCTGAGGTAATAATGGCAGTGGTGGCTATCCGTAAGCAGAAACAGTATTAGAAATAACATTAACATTGTAGATTTCTTTACACAACAGTGTTGAAATTGCATCTTTGGAGAAGAGTGGCATCCATTGTGGCAATTCTTTGTTGTATTATTATTTGTTATTCTCTCCTATTATTTGCATTGCATTAGAAGCTCTAAACAAGATTGAGGTCCTGTTGTGCCAAGTGCTGCAGCAATAGAGGATGAACCAGGATTCACCCCATGATTTGCTTGTAAAAAGAGAAGGTGGCTTTCTTTAATTTAGTCTTTGTCATGTATATTGCTCTAAACAGCGTTTGTCAAGTCATTTTGTGGGCAGGGATCAAGAGGAGGACAGATTTGCTTTTAGAGTTTTCAGCTACAGCTTAACTAGCTCTGAAGAGCAGCATCTAAAATGTAGGGATTGTTTGCTGTAAACTATTCCTCTGTACAGACACAATGCTTTCTTCAAAAAAAAAACCAAGTACAATAATACAGCCCTAAAGTTTTGTCAGTGATATATGTCTCATAGATATCATTTTCAAGTGGCAAGGGTTTTGATGAGGCTACGAGGGCTTTGTTTATGAAGTGGGTCTGGCAGACACTGTAGAGTTCACATAAATTACAACTTCATTGATTATTAATGAGAAACATTAATCTGGATTTCCCCTCACCCTCTGTTTTGTCAAAACTCCCTTAGAGACTTGTAGTTGCTACAGACCATTCTGTATTCTGTTTCACAGAATGTAGCTCTTGCTGAATGGTGTTAACAGGGATCCCCTGGCCAGCTGAGAAAACTGGAGGTCAAGAAGCTGATTTCCTAGCCCTTCTCAACTCACTCCTTTCCACTCCTCCAAATATACACCTTCACATGTGTACAAACACACACACAGACATTGATCCTGCGCCTCTTACTCCTGTTCCTGCAGGAGTCCTGTGCTCGCATTGTCCTTCATTGGTTGTGCTCCTGCAGCATCTCTGTAAGGGCACCTGCTCACATCTTCAGCACTCAGTTCTTCAACAATTCAGTATTAGAGGAGCACCTACAAAGACATCTCTGCCCTTGCACTTACCTTCTCATGATTTTAAAAGGGTCCAAAATAAGAGGTTCCATATCCATATTTCTTTGTAGCAGTTCCACAGAGACAAATGTCACTTTGCCAAACACATGTCAAAATATAAATGCAGAAGTGAAATCTGGAATCTTGAGGATAAAGTGAATAAGGGATTAATGATTTCTCAGGATGGAAAAACAAGAAGGTGCACCTGGAACTGCCAAATAATTTGTTTCAGCAAAGAAAAGGACGCACAATTCCCAAATCAGTTGCTACTCACTAGCACACTGTGAAAGCCACAGATACAAACAGGTTCCAATGGATTCATAAGTAGGTATGTAGCAGGATATAATATAAAGGAATAAATCAAGTTATATAGAATAGATGCCTGCTAGAAAGCACTGTTCAGTTATGATCTCTATCACTGAAAATATGTAAGCTCTCAGTGTATATCAGCTAAGAATATATTGCTCTTTACCTGTTTATTTCTTATTCTGGTGCCCGAGGCATCTGCTGCTGACCACAGTCAGATGGTCCTTTCTCTGAGACAGGATGGTAGTGACTAAGCTGGTCAAATGGAGGAGCTGCCAGATGTTTTTTACCCCACCTCTGTTTATTGCTATGTGCCTAGAAGTTTACCAGACAATCCAGCATCTATTTTAGAGACAGACAAGTCTAGACAATTAATGTCGTCTAAACTGGTCAAGGAAATGTACTTGAACATGCTGAGGAGAGAAGCCCTAAATATTGACCAAATGAGTCACTTCCACCAAAAGCTTTGTGAAACCCAGAAGATGCTAGGAATTGGATGACCAGGGAAAACAGTGATCTGACCTTGATCTCCAGCTGGCAGCTGAAAATGCATTCTTAATTGCTCATAGGAAAAAGATTAGATTGTCATGATAATAAAGGCACTGGCGGACTGCAGAGTTTTGAGGGAGAATTTTAGATAAAAATAAAATAAGTTTTTAGAGTATATCTTCCTTACTCTAGGTAGGTACTTTCTTTATTTCAAATGAAAAAATAGCAATAATTTATTTTCTAGTGACCCTCTTTTCCCTAGCAGAAAAGATACAATTTTTGTAGTGTCAAATTATCATTCCCAGGCTATGGGAACCTTTTAGACATTTTAAATTTTTGTTAGCTGTTTTTTGCTCAGATCATTGTTTTCATGCTCATCATTTCTCAGTGTGTTCAACCAGCAGGTGTGGACCACATGGCTGATGGTGTCTGTAAAGGTTTGAGTCTGTAATCAGGCAGAAACCTTATTTTGTGCAGAGGGTTTAGTTTGTTAATATTAATTTCCCAGCCAATGCACCAAAAATAAATGTGGTTTTAGTGGTATTTAAAATGTCTGTGTACCTGTTAGAATCACTTACTTATTTCTTGTTGTGAGATAGGACTAGGAGAAAGAGCAAAACAGGTTTAAAACTTCAAAAGAAGAACAAATAAAACTTTATTGACAAATTAAACTGGTTTATGGAAATCAGAATGAAACCTTCAAATCACTTCTCTT
>VWZN01009201.1:502130-527011 GCA_013396955.1 Regulus satrapa | reverse complement strand
GAACAGCCAGCATGTGGCCGCTATAGTCCATTCCTTTCCCCTGCTCAGTAATGTTCAGTAGCAGTGGCATTTCTAGTCCCAGGCCCTCTCAGGAATGCAAAGAAAAAAAGAACTCAGCTCGGCTGGTCCAGACCCTCCCAGCCATGCAGTCCAGGACCAGTGTTACCTCACCTCCTGACAGAAGGAAAAGAAGAGCCTCTCTTTCCCGGTCTTTTGATTTTTAAAATGTGTATCTCACAGAGGCGTACCCTTTTCTGATTGGTCTGCTACTTCTGTGGGCTGGGTTCCATCTGAAACCAGCACGGCGTCCATGGTGGAAGCCTCCCATGTGTGGAAGCAGGGGCTCACAAACCCCTGTTTTGTGGATGTTCTTATGCATCCAACAGAAATACAACTTGGCAGCTGTCATAAAACTTCACAGAAACAATTGGCAGTTTCAGGCAAAAGAGAAAAAACAAACAAAAAACCCCAAACCAAAAAAACCAATCCACACCCAAGAGCTAATACTATGAATTACAGAGGGGATTATACCCTTAAAAATTGGTTTTGAGCAGATAAGTACCTTGTGGCAAGGGATGGTGGAAATGTAATAGTAACTTAGTATTGGCGATGGAGTGCAATACCCAAAAACAGCAGTAAATATCTTTCTTACTTGGGCAGAGCAATAATGTGGCAAAAACATAAGGTGATTCAAACAGTAACTGTTGCCAAAGAAGAAAAGAGGGATGATTCTTGGAGATTGTGTGGCTATTTTCATGGAAAACAGAGTAGTTCCTGCCCTTCCAAAATGGACCCTAATAAAAGCAATTGTTTTACACTGCTTACTGTGTTAGAGTGTAGTTTTCATCAAAGGAATTTTATTGTTCTTCTGGTTTTTTCCTGACTCAGAGATTTCCTGTAAAATGTTTTGTTCTTTTATTCCACTTGAAAGAAAAAGAAGCTTTAAAAACTCCACATGTTCAAGGTTTTTCTTATTGCCTCCCTGACTGCCAATTCCAAATATTTGCTTTCCAGAGGTTTTTGTTGTTCTCCACCATGCCAATTTCTTATCAGATGAAACAGGAATTCACTTGTTTTGCCAAATTTAGGCAAATATTGATGTTAAATACTTTATTTTCCTACACAAATGTGTGAATGTTCAAGCCTTTTGTACAGTGTCCACAAGGACTCTTACTTAATCAACATACACTTTTCCATTCTTAAAGTTCTTTATCATCTCTGATTACTTTCCATTTTAATGATTTCATTTAGTAATTTTTAATTAACATTTTTAAAATTAAAATTCTGTTTCTTCTTCCTGATTATTTTTTTTAATATAATTTTTAAACCCTTACCTGGCTGCATAAATATATATAGATCCCTTTAAAAAGAATGCCATGATCACTGAAAGCATAAAATATTGCTTATTTAACTCTTCAGATATGTTTCTTATAAACATAATATATATTTTGTTTGGTGTAACATATTCATGTCTACAATACCTTAATAATCATGCCTTTAAGGTGACCTGTTAAAAAAAATCATACATGGGCAGGATTGATTCCTATTTTTTCAAATCGTTACATAACTCTTGCAATTTTCTTTCATGCTGAAGACCAACAATCTTGCCAGTTAGTTCAAGAGGAGTTACCTCCAGTACTAAGTTTGGTGTCCTGTCCCTACTCCATATTCTGCCATGACGTGGAGCAGACTGCAGTGGTGGTGCTGATGGATGGTCATCCCTTGTTTCTAGACAAGAGTTATATATCCAACTTCTATTATTTCACCACTCAACAGCATTAATATAGTTAACCCTTGGATTCTTCTAGATCCTATCACAGATGTGGCAAATTTATTGACTTTCTTTATTGACATTCTTTTTTCTCTGCACCTCAGGCTCCATACCAGTATTTCCTTTGGACATGCCATCTATAGTCTCTTGTCATGGTTTGTCAGCAATATTTAGGTGGCATGCATCAGCTTCTCTGGAGATGCAAGCACCACCAGTCTCTTCAGAGGTCCAAACAAGAACTGCACTCTTTAGAAATTCATCTGGATTTTCCATCACTGCAATGCATAATAATAGTTTTTAGTTTTCAGAGAATAATTTTCATTTCCAGGATGTTTGATGATTGGTACCTCTGCATGCTCTCAATGCTCATGCTATGTATGCATGCATTTCATTCTCAATTTAACACACCAGGAAAATGAAGCAACTGATTCAAAAGGACAGAGAAAGTAAAGCTGGTCAGGGTTAAAATCTGTTCATGCCTAGAGTAGCCTTGCTATTGACCTTAGCAGGGCTTGGATTAGTGCCTGCAAGATGTGGAATTAGATTTCAAGAATTATTGACTGAGTCCTCTTCAGTAAACCTCAGCACAGTCACCTTCTGAAGGCGCGGGGTCCCAGCACTCCTTGAAGGACATTCCGTGAGTGTTGGACTGGACCCCAGCACTTGCTCATGATCTTGTAGGTTGATTCTAGTTGTAAAAGAAACTGATGACAAAGCCGTGTACTTATTTAACACAGGCAAAGTTACTCACAAAGTCACACTTACTTGGATGTGCCAGGAGCTAGTGGCAAATATTTTTCTTCCTCTTAATTCCCAAACATGTTCTGATTAGCATGCAGCTTAAAAGGTCTCTCTCCCCATGCCCAGATTCATAGTGTTTGTGGGCATGAGTTTCCCTGTGGCCATCTCCCTTTGATTTGTTTTTCTCTGTGTCTGCCCCACTGCCAAAGGAAAAATTCAGAAAACTGTGCCTCGTTGAAACCTGCTGTCTTTGCTCTGGTTGAGAGCATGTACCTGTGGTTTGGGCAGAGTTTGCTGTTATTTCATGTCACTAGCCCTGGACAGAAGCTGAAATGTATCTGGTGGTTATCTTAAGGACAGAACAGCAAAAGCTAAAATACACCTTGGGGTAGCACTTGCCAGATGATGATCTTTTTCCTTGGCTGTGACATGGGGCCTGAAAAGGAGAATTTGGCCTTCTGTCCTTCATCTTATACCCGTGCTTCAGAATGCTGCAGATCTACTGTGAATATTGGATTCAACATGAAATTTCATATCTGGGTGGGACTGTAGCAGCCCCTATACTTGCCCAGGGGGAAGGACAAAATGCCTCATTTGGCATCTCCTGATCCTGGGAGAGGAGTGGTATGGCACAGTGTGTGGGGTGCCAGCATGGTGATCCACTTTGCATACCACTGAGCTATATGGGATGTTTTAGCAGCTAGAAAAGATGCAGTTCCACCCACAGCCAGAGTGTTGCACAGGATGGTCTTTCTGTGACGGTCAGAAGCCTGACTTGTAAAAATGAGATTAAGATTATTAGCATAGCCTAAGGATTTATTTGAATTATATGTTGCCCTTTCACCTCTAACTTTATCTCCTGGCATTCACCATGAATATTTAATATATGGCCACCATTGCATCTTGCAGAATAAATGACAGGCTCCAAATTTCAAAGCTAAATCTGAAAACCAATGCATATACATCAATATTGAAAAAAAAAGCATCACACCCAGAGCAAATCCTTTTTCATAAACCCACTTATTAAAAAAAATGTAATGTAATATCATGACTTTTCATTAATACTAGTCTTCACTAAGCCTAAAGCAAATCCTTGCTTACTGTGCACTTGCTACGCTTGTTGTACAGGATTGCCTGAAGGTGGTAAAGGCTCACAGTCAGTGCGTGAAGAACAGGGAGCGTGCGGTTGAGACAGATATGAGCTCTCTTAGAGTAGTTCTCAGTCCTCTGTTGTCCTTCCCAGAGAAAACGATTATGGATGTTTCACAGGAATAATAATGCTAATTTTCAGCCCCCACAGAGTGCTTTACACCTGCAAAGTGCTATAAAAATGTGAGCTAATTCTCGCCAGTAAGTGCATATTGCTGTGCCTGTATGGTGGATGCAGAAATGAAGATGCAGAGAGGTCAGAGGGCTGACCCAGGGCCATAGAGCTTCTCAGCAGCAGATTTAGAATGAAGAAACTGGTGTTTCTCTGGTCATATTTCATTAACCATTCTGGCTTTTTAAAATTAGCTCAAATCTCATGTATATATATATATATATTTAGAACATATATATATATATATATATATATGTGTGTGTGTGTGTGTGTGTGTGTGTGTGTGTGTAGAAAATGCTTGAGAAGGAGTTATTTCCCTCTTCCCTCTTCTTCAAAATAAACAAGCTCCTGAGCTACCAAACCCCATGTTTACACGTATCATTAAATACTTTCCAGTTGCTAGCCAGAAAACTCAGCAGAAAATCTGTAGAACACCAAAGTAACGCTCTTCTTTTAAATAATTGATGATGCCAAATAGCAGCAGTGTTATGCCAACAAAGAGATAGGTCTCTCAAAATATTTTATTCATTATGCCTCAAGAAACCCAAAGCCTTGTTTTTAACGAAAGTGAATTTCAGAAGTTGGCTCTTGGTTCCTCTGAAACATCTGCTTATTACAATTCTTGGTGTTAAAGCACTGGTGCTCCCCAGTAAATCTTTCAGCTCTAAGTAATACGTATGGAAGTCTTGGCAAAGAGATCAGGAAGGAGAAAGAGCAATGCTTGCCAAATATTCATTTTACTTTATGAGGCTGTAGTGGTATATGTTAATAGTACATGTGTTGAGGAGAATCTACTAATCCGATTAAATAACAGGACAAGAAGGAATTAATTCCAAGGTTCAAAAAGACACCATTCTGTGCAGCTGAAAATTTATATTCCAGGGTAAAATGGTTAGAAGTCTTGGCTAACTAGACTTCTATAAAGCAGCCAGAAATGGATCTTTCTCTGTATCTTTTGTAAATCAAGGTCACTTATGTGAGAAGGCTATGTTGTAATAAATCTGTCTGACAATTAGATGGAGAGGACATATCAATGTTAAATTATACTCTTTGTATGCTTTAGGCAGAAAGCAATGTAAACATCACAGTAGCATTATAAACAGAAATTGCATTCCAGATAATAACAGATATTCATGGTGCATGGTTTTACACGTTAATGTGCTACATTTTACTCAGTCATGTTAATATTTTAGATTATGTAACATTCCCTTCTTTATGCAGTTTATTTTTTTCACTGAGAATGCAGCTCTCTTCTGCTCATCTCCCTCCCCCTCTTCTTTTCCCTTTCTCTCTCCTTCTCCTCTCTTGTCCCTATTTCTCTGCCTTTTCTTTTTTTCCATTTTTCCTTTTCCCTTTCTTCTAATTCTCACAGTGATGCTTGTGGAAACAAACAAGGAAAACAATCTTAAAGTGAAACTGTCAGTACAAGAAAATTTTATCAGGTAATTTTAAGATTTATAAGCCAGGATTTTATGTTCTATACTTACAGATTCAATCTGTGTACCAGGCTTTGATCCAAGCCTTAGCATGATGACTGGAATCACTCCGATTAACCCAATGATACCAGGCATGGGGTTAGTGCCGCCACCACCACCAACAGATGTGCCTGTAGTCAAAGAAATAATTCACTGCAAAAGCTGCACACTCTTCCCTCCAAACCCAAGTAAGTGGATCTAAAGAAAGAATGTTACTTTTCTAAATACATTGCATGAACTGTTTTTATCTAACAACAGTTATAGTTTTTAATTACAGGCATGTGTGGTCTTTCCTTCTAAGGCCTGTACTGTGTGTAAAGCATGGTATGGCATAGGAGCATCCTTATTAATCTCTGTAAGGTCACAAAAAAACCCAAACAAACTATGCAGCTTGTACAAAAAATACTTAAAGAAAAGTAACACAGCCTGAAGATCTACACTGCTTATAGTTGATACCTGTCTTTCCTGTAGATCAGGATGTCACAAAACGAAGTTTATATGGTGCTCTTCATCTCTGTGCTCCCCTTCCCCTGCCTGTAGTTAGATGGGACCAGTCCAGGCTCCTGTCCCTGAGCACAGTACCTTGCACCCCAAACTGCCTCCCTACAAGCCTTTTTTTGAGGGAGATGGAGGGAAAGGAGACTGTGGCTTCTCTCCTGCTGTTTTTCAGGAGGTTCAACATGGCAGATGAGTTCCTCTTTTTGAAAGCAGGAACCAGGTTCCATCCTGTTCCTTCTGTGACTGTGCAAATGGAAAACTCTTCCCACTGATGTACCAGCTGAGACATAAACACTGATTTTGTGTGTTGGCCCCATGAGTTTCAGTCATACATTAGTCACCTCAATCATACCAGTGACTTTCACTATCACTGTGAAATGAGAATGTTAAGCAAATATACAGGTGCTCTGGATTTGCAATGTATCCGGATCACAGTTTAATCAAACTGATTATGTATGTGGGTATGTATGTATGTATGTATATGTACACTTTAAAGTTTTAACCTCCTTTACTGTGTTAAAAGGCCATAAAAGTAAGTCATATTAGTCAGATTCCTTCTTGGAGAATTATTTTATCTATACATGTGTATAAACAAGGTGAAGTGTTATGATGGCTTTTATTTTTTTATACGGCTTTCAAAAATTTAATAGTTTTTCCAGTTTAAGTGGGTATATAGTCTCTCAATATATACTTGAAAGTAGCATTTCTAGCTACTCTACCTCATGAGCACTTGTAAACAACGAGGTTATCCTTCCCCTGTGCCGGCGTCTGCTCCATTATCTGGCAACAAGACAAAACAGATAACCGGCAGAGTGTTTTCATCATGCTGTCACTTTGTTGTGTTTCCCACTTTGTTCTTCTGTTTGCTGTGCTTCTGTACTCTCAGACAGAAATGAAATTATGCTAATACCAGGGAAAGGTGTCCAGCCCAAGTGCACAGGGTCTACACAGCATGGGCTTGCTCACAGCCCACACACTTGGTGAGCGTGGCGAGTGATGGGTATGAGCCAGAGATGGTGTAGTTCAGATTTTGAATGCACTGCACTACAGACTGAGATCTGTGCTCACAGTCAAATCAGCTGCAGAAGCTCCTCTGCTTTAAAACAGAATATTTTTCTGGTTTCTTGTGTTTTGTTTCCCTGTACAGGGAAAAGAAAGACCCTCTCAGACTGCATTGTCTATCCTGGAGAACAACCTGCAGTGGCAGGAATGAATGTTTGAAGTACCACCTAAAGCTTGAAAGGGTTTAGATTCAAGTAATCAATTTTGGATAATCTCTGCAATATTGAATTATTTTGCTTGTCCCTCTCTTCTGCCTCTATACTATGTCAAGTAACTGTTGCTGCCCAGAACTGATTAAAGGGGTGAATAGAGCCAAAAGACAATTTTTGTATTCCAATGTGATTTCTGTTTTGACTTAGATCTTCCACCACCTTCAACAAGAGAGAGACCTCCTGGGTGTAAAACAGTGTTTGTTGGAGGATTACCAGAAAACGCAACGGAGGAAATTATTCAGGAAGTCTTTGAGCAGTGTGGAGATATAACAGCAATTCGGAAAAGCAAGAAGAATTTTTGTCACATTCGTTTTGCAGAGGAGTTCATGGTTGATAAAGCCATTTACCTTTCTGGTACTTCACATTATTTAATGGATTTTTCTTGCTTCTCATTTGTATTTTGTGATGCTAATGCTTGCTTATTTTCTTAGCTTTTATCTTAGCAAGCCTTTCTTGAACTCAGTGGCTGTAGCATGGAGTGGCAAGGGGCAATTCAGTTATTTCTCTCTGTCTGGCAAGTCTCATGCATGGTGTTGTATGTTACTTACCTGGGAGCAATTTTGTGCCATCCCACAACAATGCAGCAGATCCTGAAATTCACTACAGAACAATCTTATTTTCAATCTATGCAGGTTTATATAGTTTTGTTCACAGGTAGTGGAAAGAGGAGGGCATCAAGCCAGGAACTCTGCTGTTTTCCAGTGCCAGTTTTTCTAATAGGCTGGCAATTTCACTGGCATATTTTTACAGATCTGTGGTGCAGCCTGAATAAAGTCTGTCTTTATGCATGCATGTATTCAGCTATTGCATGGGTTAGATTCTGAGGTCCATCTGTAGGCTACGTCTGTTGCCTCCCATGACAACGAGTCCTACAGAAACTACAGGGTGTAAAATTTCAGAATCTCTTTATTGTTCCAACAAAGGAACAGACAAAAAAAAACCAACCCCAAACCAAAACAGCAACCAAGCAAACAAACACATTTATCGCCCCCTCCCCCTGCCCCCCCCAATTCACCAGGAAAAAAATGAAGACAAAGGATGAAAAACAAATCTGCTTTCACATTTTAGGTTTCTGTGATTGTCAGTGTCCTCTTGAGGTTAAAATCATCTTCATTTGAGGATTGACTTGCTAACCAAGTCCTGTTCCAACTTTCTGAGTTGCATGCACTGTCTCTATTTGTCTGCACTCCTCAGGCTGGTTCATCCATCTTTCTGGATCCTGGAGAGACTCTTAAACATTGTTTTGCCTCACAATTGTTTCAACCCATATGCAATGTATTCTTGAATAAACAAAGTCCAGAGACTGCTCCTTGGCTAAGACAAGCTGATGTAGACTGGCTTACATACACCCACCCTGTGTCAGTCACCTCAAAGCATCCACTGGACCCATCCTTTTGAGCCTGGGAAAGAGTTAACCACCCAGGATTCTTCTTTGAGCTCCCACATGACCATCTTCTGTTCAGCAATAAGGACAGAATCTCAATATCCTGTAAGTTTCCATGGAAAGCTCACACAACTAGAAAAAAGCTGTCTCTCAAATCACCATCAACTATATAGAAAGAAAGAAAGAAGGAGAGAAAGAAAGAGAGAAAGAGATACCTCCAACTTTTGAAATATGTCATCAGGAAAAACCTAGCTCCTTTGTTTCACAAAGGTTTTCCTTCAGGTTTGTAGGTTGTTTGGGAATTTATTTGTTTTCCTAACTTGGCTGCTTGCTTTAAGTACCTATTTAAGAACTACAGAAAATCGTAAGTTTTATGGGGTCTGTGTAAAGATTTCTTTGAAATATTGCTATACCTTCAGGTTTATTCTGAATCTTTATTCTACTCTGGATTTTTCTTTTTTCTTCTTTTCAATTTTCACTTTATTTCTTCCAGTCCCTCCTCCCCCATCCTCTGTTCCTGATTTCCATGCTTGTCATTTATTTGTTTATTCATGTTACTTCCAAAATGCTGTAGATCATTGCAGCAGATTAGAGGTATCACAAGCAGTAGCACATTTACCAGCTTTCAGCTTCTGTTTAGGGGGCCCTAGTAGCAGAACAGAAGAAGGGCACACCAGATTCAGTAGGAATTGGTATTACTGTATTATGATAAACAAAACAGTGGCAAAAAAGAGAGCTAAGAAAAGCTCAAAAATGTACAGGCTGCCACCCTGGGCCAGAATCATGTTCCTCTAGCTCAGTTTCCTGCTTCTCAGCAGTTGGCTGCACCCTTTGCTTCACTCCAAGTCAAGTTTTATTTTAATTTCATTTGCCTTAAATCCTGAAGGACTGTAGAGGTGGAAAATTCTGTGTGTTACCATGTGTCCTCATTCACAGTGCACTGGAGTGATCACTCTGAAGACAGAACATGAGTAGAAACAGAGGTGAAAGATTCCTTTCCTCATTCTTCCTCATTCTGAATTTTCTGCAAATTTACTTCCAAGTTCCTGATCCATCTTTCCTTATTTTGTTTCCTTCCATCACAGTCATGCTGCTGTCTGTGCTTCCTCTTATGTCTGCTCCGCAGGCCCCCTCCTCATCATTTTTTTCCTCCACACCTTTTCATTCTTCCAAAGTGTTGTACCTGTTGTCTCCAGACAGACGAGGGAAAGAGCCGGTGGAACTGACAGGGGTGAGAAAGAGATGCAGGAGCACTCTGTAGCCAAGTTCCATTTCTTTTTTTACCAAGGCTGCTGAACTTTGCAGATGAAACATGAAGCGCTAAGTGTCCACCACCACTATCAGGGAGGTCTGGCATTAGTCAGGGGCATGTTTCCCTTGTACGGAAATATAGGCAGGGGGGGCATTTGCCAGTCTGTATTCCATTCTCAAACATAATATATTCTGAAATGGTGGGAACAAAGCATATTTTTAAGGCATTTTATTTTCCCTGTAAGAGACAAAAGAGATGTACAAATATAGTATGTGTGTTACATTAGGGGAAAGTCATGCCTTTGATATTTCTGGTATAATGATAATTTTGTCTACCTAATCAGTTTTATCTGTCTACCCCATCTAATCTCATCAAGTTTTGCATTTATCCCATGCTTATCATCAGAATAGAGCAAGTGATTACAAAATCCATCAAGCAGTTTAATCACTGAGTTTTTTTTCCTTTGTACTCCCAAGTAAATGTGTATGAAAAGGGAGAGTGGAAGATGGGTAGAAGACTATGATAAAAATGTCAACTTGAGGAAGGCTAGGTTTCATTTAACTTTTAAAGATATATTTTGATCTGCCAAGGAAAAGACTTTCTAAACTCATCATACCAGCCCATGAGAAAGCTCTTTCTCAAAACTGTATGTACTTTACTCGTTTGGCTGATAATTCAGTAACTCCTGCAAATATTGGTGGCTCCAGACTTGAATATACAGGATAAACAGGTATCTGGAGACAGACCTGTTCATACCCCAAAAGCCCATGTATGCATCTTTCCTGTGCTAATATTTCCCCCTGCAGATTTCCTTTCAGTACCATTTACTTGGTTTTTTTTAAGTTCTCTCTGATCACCATTAACAGCCTTATCTAGATCCCCAGTTAGCCCTCAGCTATTGGCTGGTCCCCAGTAAAACAACACTTGGAGGTAAGTCAAGCCGTGGAGTTTGCACTAGACCTGTGATATGAAAATAGCGTTTGATTTTTATTTGGCACCTTCATTAACTTTTCCTGTTTCTTCTCCTTTAAAGTGAGGATCTTGGCAAGTTCCCAAAGCCTTTTCCTCTTCCACTGTGTACAAACCTGAAATTAAAAATGACAAGCTAGGCACAAAGTTAATGCTAGCTGCAGCCCTGAGCAAAGAGGGAAAAAAATTCATTGCCCATGCATGAAGAGGAGGCAGTGCCAGTTGTTTTGCTCATACATTCAAATACCCTCAAACATCAATAGGGAGACATGATACTGGGAAAAAAAAAAAAAAAAGAGCCTCCCAGCTGCCTTGGGGCTCAAAATTTCCAGCACAATGGGTGCCTGAGAATCTCATGTACAAAATAGAACCTCCCAGTTGTGCATGCAGACTCTTTCTGGTTATCAACCCATCAAGGAGTCTGTTCTTCACTGGCCAGGCCATTGGTCCTGTAGCATCTGCAAAGCCTAATATATGAGGGTGCAAGAAACAATCCTGAAGGCATTTGTTTTTTTTTTTTTTGTTAAGGGAAAGATGCCAAACCATAAGCATTCTGATCTGACTTTGAAGATAACTCTGCTCCTGGACTAGGTTATATCCAAGGTCTCTTCTTAGCTATGTTGTTCTAAGTTTCTATACTGGTGGATATCACCTGGCTGACTGACCACCTTCAGTCTTTAGAGTTAAAGAAGCAATCACAATGTTTTGTGTGATTCATGGTAAATTTCCAAAATCTGTTTATTTGAAGGCATATAAACTGGTTCCCAAAGGGAACCATTTGTCTAGTGCTGCTGCAATGAACACTGTTCAGGTTTTTTTTCCCGTTTACTTCAAAAATGAGGGGCGCTTTAATACAAATCAGCTTTGCCAGTACACACAAAACCTATGCATGCACAGTCCTTTTCACTAGTTCTTTATTCAGCTTATGTGAGGGGCCTTGAAGTCCATAAGAGTTTTGCTACCTGCAGTGCTGTTTTTCTGTCTCTGCCCATAACTATTGTGCTCCCGCCAATGGAGGCAAAAGACGGCGGGGGGAGAGGAAGAGAGATAGAGTCTTCCTGGAAAGTGCTGCCCAGCTGGGAGATCTAATTTTAGGTTCAGGAGACCTGGCACCTTGGCAGTGTCCTTTACATTGCTGATAATGCTGTTCTGGCACAGAGCAAACAGTGTGTGAGGAATGCAGCTGGCACGCCATGCTGGCGGGGAGCAGGGGCCTAACATTTGTCACAGTTATCAGGGTAGCTGCGCCACTGACCCCTTTTGGCTGACTCCATTGTGCCTACACCTCTGTCGATAAAACCATATAATTACACTCTCATTATTTCAGAGCCCTGTTCTGAAAGGTCACCCATGCTCTTCTTCTATTATGCCACACTGAATAGGGTGTATCTGCAGCTCTTCCCTTCAACGCCTTGGGACTAGAGCTACATATATGGACACAAAAAGCTTTTGGAGGGAAAGAGCGGTGTTTACTTTGGTAAGCTAGAGAAAGCAAAGCCAAGAGGAATTTAAAATAAGGAACAGACCCCTCCTTTGCCACTCTTACAATATCCCGTTTTACTTCACCTCAAGCTCCTGAATCTTGAAGACCAGATTTGATAGGTTCTGTTGGTAGGAACCTACCAAAATCTCTCCTTGGTAAGGCAATTTTTTATGCCTTCTGATTTTGAAGGATCTCTGAAATATTTAGCCCAAGGTTTTCATTGGGTTTGGGCTCCTTGCTGGACAATGAAAGTCATATATTTTCCTTAACTGCAGATTCCTTTGCTGAACTCCACAAGATGTTTGAAAGGAAAATGTAAAATCAAAAGGCACCCATAGTATTTTTTTATTTGGAAGGTCACTATATATATGGATATTTAACATATTTAAAGCTACTGTCACATGAGTGTTGTAGTATAGACAATCCCTTTTATTCATACAGCAGGATGCTATCCAGCAGTAAAGAAGAGTATGCCTAGATAGGCATTTCTGCAAGGATGTGCTTAATCTACTACACAATTCTTAGCTTTGCTGTTCTTGGAGAGAGCTCAGAACTGAGTTTTAACTGTGGTGGTGAGGTGCTAAAGCTCTTAAAACCATAGGCAAACCACAAAACTGGAAGGTAGGTTCTCTTGGATTGCAGATCAAAAGCAGCAAACACAATTTTTCCTGACATTTTGAATAGAGACTTTCCCTCCCTGGAGTTATTATGTAGTGGTTGCAGTAGTGTGCATTTCTGAAGAGCTTCCTGTGTGCCAGCTCAGCACAGAGTGCATCTCTGCAGCATCGTGTCATTTGAGAAATCTCTGCTGGGCTGTTGCATGTTAGCATGGAGAAATTAGAACTATCCTGTGTAGACTGATTAATTTTACCCACATTTGAAGGTTCTTTTTGAAGCTTTCTACATAGTATTTTCTCACACTTTCTCAGAGTGGGCGTTTTAAAAGTTAGATAAACTGCTCTGTGTATATATTTGTGTCTTAGAAACATAACTTGGAAAAAGTTACCCAAATATGGCTGCCAAAAAGCTTCTCTTATAGCTTTGTCATGATTTTTTGGGAACTTCTGAAAGTAGTCAAGGGTTTTAGTTCAGAGCAGGGCCCTTTTGCACTGCTGTGTAGCCCTTAACCTAAAGCCTTTGCAGTGTGCTAACTTTGGAATACAATAACTTGACCAAATTATGAATATGCAGAATATCCCTAAAGATAAGTCACAACAGGTTTCATTATTTGTTCTGAAAGGAGTAATGTAAATGCCTAATAAATCTGTCCCTACTTTAGTAATTAGTTTAAGGAATTGTGTGCTCAATTAATTTGTAGGTGATTTATTTTTGCCGCTGGGTAAAATATTTTCACTGGGAAGTTTGAAAATAGTGGTTGCAATTGTAAAGTTTTAAAATTTGAGATATAGCATCACTGTAGTTCTGGAACCATCATCTTCGTGGCACAGGAATTTATGTAGCACAATTTCCACATTCACCTGTAGTCATGGTTTTTAGAAAATTCAGCCTTTCCCCATACTTCCAATTCCTTTGGCAGGGTGAAGAAAAACACTAGACTGAACATGATCTCAACAGGATCAGGGAAGGAAGGACTCTCCACTCAGACTAAAGTAATTACTTAAGTAATTGGTTTTTGTTTATCTGACTTTTGGGCTTTTAAAAGTTAGGAGCATCATGTGGAAAAATTACATCATTTGAGAGATTTCTAAACAGAAATAGGTTCTATACCTTAGGGTTGACTTTTCAGTTCATCTACTATGGTGATAGGTGTTACAGGAAATGGTGAAGCAAATGAAGAAAAATGAGTTTATGTTATCTTCTCGTGAAAACATGGTGATTGATAGATATTGCATAGATATGTAGGAATATGTTAATGTACATTTTTACCTGGCTGCACTTGAAAAGGGGGGAAAAAAATGAAGAGAATTTCAAGCAAATAAATCCTGCAACAGTTAGTTCTACTTGTTGATTTCAGGTTACCGCATGAGATTAGGATCTAGCACAGACAAAAAGGATTCAGGTCGCCTTCATGTTGATTTTGCTCAGGCAAGAGATGACTTTTATGAATGGGAATGCAAACAAAGAATGCTGGCCAGAGAAGAACGCCACAGACGCAAACTGGAAGAAGACAGACTGCGCCCTCCTTCACCTCCAGCAATAATGCATTATTCTGAACACGAAGCTGCTTTGCTGGCTGAAAAATTGAAAGGTAAGCAGCATTTTCTACTTCTCAGTTTATTATTCCTAAAAAGCAGGAGCCATGCAGAGGCTAGAGCAGTGAAGCCAGTTTCTCTCTGATGTGTTTCATTACTTGCCCTGTTAGCTTTCTCCCACTGGAATGGCTTTCTTCGGCATTTCTGTGCCAGTGGTAATGATACCCACCTGCTGGAAATGCCTGACACCTGTCTATCTACCTGTGCTTTAACAGCTAAAACACAGCCTTCAGTATGCTACAGATGGAGTTTTTTCTTTCAAGTTGCTCCCATCATATATCTTGGAAATACTCTCACAGTAAGACAACCTGTTGCAAGCATCCTTCTTCTAATGAAGGACCTTATTCTTAAAATTACTTTAGTCCTCAACACTTAGGTTACTCCATTACATTCATTTGGTTGTCCTTGGCATTCAAATTGTCATCATGATCTGACATAACTTATCTCTGATGCACACAATCCATTCTTTCACTCCCTCTTTAGGGTTAGAATTACTTGTGCAGGATAGTGTCATGTTTTGGCATGTGTTTTCTTCCTTGTTTGTTTTTTTTCCTAAGTGCATTTACTGAGTTAATATTTTTCAAGGGTGCACTTCGAGGATCCATTTTATTTTAACATCTAGCATAAACAATAAGAGAAGAAATAAAGCTATTAATGGTAACAAAATTTAAAAGAAATGTTCAGCAAACAACTCTTCACACTGCTTAGAGTTGTTTTTATTTTCATCAAATGTTTAGCAGTTGTGTTTGGCATTCGTTCCCCCACAATGGCCAAGCACCTTGCTTAACTGTGTGCCAGGTCACAAGAAGCTGTGATTCTTGCCACTATTTCAGAATTATCTAGATTAGGCTTAGACTATCTAGCTGTCATCACACTGGTCTCTGTTCTAACTATGAAATATGTTTGAGGCAAAGAAGGAAAGTACAAAGTGTTTCATCTTTGGAGCGTGGAGCAGAGATGCACCCTGCTGTCTCTCTGAGTACTGCATTGGTTGCTGTTAGTTGTGGCTACTACCTCAGTCAGTTACTAGTTTGGCTGATTCTCATTCCCCAGCTACATTTCTCCATAAAATAATTCATTAATCTATCTAACTGATAGATTGGTAAAATAACCCAGATGGGTTGATAGACCACAAAAAAAGAGGCCCTAATATATGAAATTTTAATTCATACCTAGCTGATGCCTTGAGAGGCTACTTAGAAGTGAGGCAAGACAGTGTTAAAAGAATAAAATAGGTATTTATTAAAAGGCCTTCAAAGGATACACCTTGGGCAGTATAAGAACCCAGCCCAAGGCTACACCCAAGATGGATCAAAGATGGATCCCGGTCACGAGTTTTCACACTTCTATAAGTTTTGGTACATTTATATATTGGGGCTGGTTGTCCAGTTACAGCTCCAGGTTATGAAGTCCCATCCTCCCAGATTGCTCTCCTCAATTCTCTGCTGTTTGTACTTCTTGGGCCTGAAGCTGCAATGGTCTCCTTGATTCTCAGGCTGGAAAAGGATTGTTTTGTCCAACTAAACTGTGAAGAGAACTTGCTAACACATTATATGAAGTCCATAGTTATATAATAATGCAGCATAGAATTTGAAAAATATGGAAGCTAAAACTTATGGCATCATAGCTTCCAGTCCAGTTTTAGATCCATCTGGTTTTTGTTGAATATTTTAGGAGTTAATCTTTTGTAGGGAAGTTTTTCTTTATGTAGTAAGGCCTACAGGTTTCCTGAACTAAACCAGAAAATGCAAGACGTCTGGACAATTTCTTCCATATGGCTAGTCATTGCTTGGGGCAACTGAATGTGGGTTTTTGCAAGATGTTTAAGATTACTATATTTAGAAGGATTTTTCTTTTCATTATGGGAAGTTTCCATACTTAATTAAAATCTACTCGAAGCATTTATATCTTTGGTTCTCCTAAGGGAAATTTAACCAGAGCTTGACATATATACTCAAGTTTAATATAAATTTTTTTAGCACAATGTAGACCAACATTATGTGCATAACTCTTTCTTCAGAAATAAACTTTCAGCAATGGACGTAATTTTAAAAAAAAAAAAAAAAAAAGGTAAGTTTGTTTTTTTATTGGTTGAAAATCATTAAAATCCAACAAAAGAATATATTGCAATTTTTAAAATTCTGCTAATTAACAGTTGCCTTGTTGTGAGATTAAATACCCCAGCCCTGGATCTGTACAGATAATTAAAGGTGGAGAATGCAGAAAAGACCCCTCTCTTCTCAGTGGGCACAAGTTGTGCCCTCTTCTAGGTAGCAAAGAAGGCAGAGGTGGGCTTCAGTAGTTATACTGGTCTGCTTTACCTTCCCTATGACATTACTGCCAGTATCTGTAAAATGGGGGTATTGAACTTTATGGGCTCTCTTGGGCAACGTGGAATCACCACATGAGTTCTTTGTGACATCCTAAAAAAAAGAAGTAAAGCAACAATAAAGAAAATCCTACAACTCTGGCAAAGGGCAATTCATGTAATGGAGTCATACAATCATTACGGTTGGAAAAGAGCTCTAAGATTGATTATCAGACATTCACAATTTAAATGTGGACTGCAGTGAAAGTAGAAGAATATACATGTATAGATATATACATAGACACGTAGACATACAAAAATTCACACACAGAGATATGTAAAACTTGGAGGTAAAATCTTAGGTCTCTGTATTATCACATTTGCACTGCTGCAAAAGCCTGGACAATTCATCCTAAAGTAAAGAAGGATCAAAATATATCTGCACTTGGCAGGATTTGACTTGAAAGACTGGCTCTTCTGCAGATGCTCTGCAGTTGTTTTCTTAAGGAAAGTCATGACCTTGCTGTGGTGCCACTTCAAAAGACTCCTGAGTTCTGTTGCCAGCTCATGAGACAGAGCTGCAGGTGCCCAACATGCAGATTTCAGCTCCTGCAGTGCCTCCAGAAGTTCACAGAGCAACACTAGCTAAAAAGCAAGCCAAAATAGCTGAGCATATCTCAACCCAAGATACTATTTTGCAACTACAGATGTAGATAACTTGGTCTGAATCCAAACAACTTTTGTTGTCAAAATGACCTTGGAAATTCCCGACAGCAAGGAAATCTTATGGTGAGCAAAGATGAAGTAGGCTTATCAGCCACTCCCCTAATGTGGTCTAAATATTTACTAAGTCCCTAACAGAGATGACAATATCTTTTTTTTACCTTCTGCAAACTGTAGCATAAGACTAAAAAGTCAGGTTTTTTTGTGTAACAGACTTGGCTGGAAAATCTTGCCCCAGTGTTGTCAGCATATACCTATTCCTTTGATGTGCTGAATTCACCTGGTACAGCAGTGACTGTGGGTGGGAGGGTACAGGAGCTTTTGTGCCAATTTTAAACAGAAATTCATTGTAAATTTTCAGCCAAGTAGTCTCTACTGGTGTGGAGCTTCACAGAACAAAGGAACCAGTTCTTCAGTGCCTGGTGGGTGACTCGGGCTGGGAATCCACTGCATGTGAGGCTTCATATACATGAGGATTTATGACATACTCTTCATTCCCTGTGGACTACCGTGCAAAGAACTTGGTTTGAACACTTGATTTTTGCAGAAATTAAAGAAACCCATCAAACTAAGGACCAGTGCAATTTTTCACCACTTTCCAATTCGGTTTGTGGCAAACAGTGTTTGTTTATGTGTATCTCCCTTTCCCTTTTGCCTTTTTCCCTTTTTATTATTTATTAAGTTCTTCAGTACTCCTGCAAATGAAGTCCTTCTTTACCCTCTCCTTGTTGGCAGTATGGGCAGTTTTTCTTGGACTGTTCATGTCATTAGCCTGAGCCTCAATTATCTGAATGAAATGAGCTCCAGCATTTCAACAGGATGAGTAATATGAAGAGCATGAGCTCCTTCTCATCTGTATTTCCTTGAGGAAGTACCTCACTAAATTCACAGATGTGAATTTTGCAAATCCAAGGTCATCTACAATTAAATGTTATTTACCTCCTTAAAAAGCCTTTGAAAATAGACCCTGAGTTCTGGTTTTGACAAAACCAGCAGAATATTGTGTCTTCTGCTATTACACCAGAAAAAAGTGACTTTCGCTTCTTCTGATTCATTGCAGCATTTGCGTGTGTCTTTGAGATTTTAATTCATCAGTGTTAAATCAGATGTGTTATTACTGCACAGTGAAATGTGTCGGTAGATATTTAGGTTCAAATTTTCATGCTCTGACATCTGTTTTCCTGGGTGCGTTATAAACAGTTAATTCATGTGGTGCCCAGAACATGACACAACTGGAGATAGGCTGAACCTTTTAAGTGGAATGCTGCTCTGTCAGGTGCATTGGAACAAAACATTTTAATCTGTGCTTATGACATTTGCGTTTCAAAGCAGAATTTTGAACATTATGGTTTTCTTAATTCAAGCATATCTGTATCTAATGGTATCATCTTCAGAAATCACTTCTTGCAAATAAGATCCTTTAAAATGCTACATCTGTAGCATTACTTGCTGAGAGTAGCTAAATAGTTCTATCACCTAACGAAGGCATCTCTTTAGATATGAATATCTGGTTTTTTAAATATTTTGAGCAAAGGAGACATAAATATCTGAGAGTTATATACAATACCCTGGAATTTACCTCCCTTTTAAATATAGTGTTTCTTTATGAGCACAGGGAAGTTATTCGTATGGTTTTTCATTTTAAGAAATATAATTTAAAAATTGAGAAGCTGCTTCTTTGCCAAGCACTGCATTATCCCCTGAAGAGAGCACAGATTGGAAATTTAAATAAATAGATGGCAGTTACAGTAGAATGAACTAACCAGGGATATGCCTTGCACAAGACTCAGGTAACATCAAGCCTGACAATCTCAACTCCTGCACATCGTTTGAAATATAAACAACATTTAATTGCTTGGGAGATAGGATATTTCACTAAGAAGAAAAATACACTGCTTTCATTATCCCTGCACTTGGGAGCCAGACTGATGGAGCACTGCAGGAACAGTGCAGTTATGCAGAGAGGCAAGTCTCACCCGGATAAGATCGAATTCAGTGCAGAGCTATGTCAGAAGGGCAGGCAAAGTGAGATCCTATGAACAAATCCTAGTGAATTCTAGGCTCAAATGCTGAGACTCCTGACCTTTTTTTAAGCACTTTTTTTTTTTTTTTTAAATTAGTGGTATATCAGGACAGAGCCCTAAAACAGACATGTTTTGACGCTTTAGCATCAAATCTGTTCACTCACCCTTCCTGCTTTTAGATTATCATTTTCTCCTTCCTTCTTCCATATGCTGCTGGCATCTGCTGCGGCACAATACATCTGGCTCCGAGAGCCTCGCGCAGGAGCTATGAGCAGGCACAATGCGAGGGCACTTTTGTCTGCTGGCAGGAGAGCATAAGGTGGGTTCAGCTATCAGCAGCCTGGTACCCCAATTCCCTGGACACCTCACTCCCAAAGCCTGCAGGAGGTACATTCACTGCTTAGTTCATTACTTAAAGCGTCCTCCCTCACTTCAGCTATATTGTATCAATTCCGATTTTGAGGTATTAATATAAACCCACTGCAAACCCCATTTAATGTACCACACTGCAAAATGACTCAAGTTAATTACTAAAAGCTGGTACATGGCAGCTCACTGATCTGAAAGTTTGTGGTGTGATTTTGAGAAATAAGGAGGAAACTCAATACCCTCATAATTACTTTTCATTGGAAATAATGGCATCAGCAGGGGAAGATAATGGATTTCTGTGTCTGACATGAAACACCCACCCCAGGAAGACTCTTGTGTGATTTAATTTGAAAGAAAGAGTTTGATTATGTAGGGGGAGAGAGTACTTTTTAATATATCTTTTAGTGTACATATATGTGTATTTTTATCAAATCTAGTGTCAGCTCGACATTTGTTACATAACTGGAAAAGTTTCTTGGTTAGAGTGTGCAGTTAAGGCTATTTAAAAATAGTGAGGTAGATATTAATTATTTTTTTAAAGAATCCTTTGGCAGTAAGAATTTATATTTCTTGATTCTTACTTGTTATGCAATGCCACTGGGTTAAAAATGTTATTAATCCCAAAAGTACTAGACTCATGTGTGTGATGCATGGCAAAATTATATAAGGGATTTGCGGAGAAAAAAAAGAAGGTGAGGGTAGTAGACAGAAGAGTTGTGTTTCTAGGTCACTGGCAGGCACTCTGTACAGAAGAAGCTCTTAAGCCAAGAGAAAAATAGGTTGTCATTTTGGCACCAGAAGTGGTGTGTGCTGGGAAGCAAATTGTTCCTGATGCACAGGGGAGCTGGGCTGAGCCTGCTGATGAGAGAGGTTAGTGAACCTTTTCTCTGACCTGATTAACCCACAGCAGTCACCCCCCCAAGGTTTTGGTGGTTTTTTTTGGTGTTGAATTCAGTCTTCGCAGTTTAGAAATTTTAGTAATAGTTTAATAAATTATCAAGTCAGAAGTCAAATGAAGAGTTACCTTGGCCATCCATCCTCCTCTGGCTGCAGTTATATGTAATGAAGAAGTTTGCATCCTAAACTGAGCTGTGCCACCTTTCTCTTATAACTGAACTGGGCCCAGTTTGACAAACTGGAGCTGGAGTCTGAGCAGCTGAGCAGCTCCAGGCAGGCTGAGAGCAGTGTAACCATGAGCAAAAGGGTAGTGCTGAGCGTGGGGATGAGGCAGGGAACACATCCTCCCATGGCACTGTGACAGCTGACAGAGGACAGGCTGTTTGTTAATCAGAGACAAATAGGAGGGATGTATCCCACCACTCCTGTCCTTTCTCTGCCAGCCCTGCAGCACAGTCATGCTCAGTGCTCACAAGAACACCTTCAAGGGGTGTTTGTTAATTTGGTTTCTGCTGGTCAGGGCAGAACTTGACATAAAGGTATACCTGCCCCTTCCTATCTCGGGCCATCAGAGGGACCAGAGAACAATGAGATGCATCTCAAAACATAGGCAAACAGCACAAGAGCTTTCTAGGTGCAGTCACTGGAGTAAAGATCAACAGCTCTGCCTTTTCAGCATGTCCTTGTAAGCCTGGGAGACTGCATTAGGGGAGCAAGATTAGGGACAAGAGACAGTGTATGGCAACTCTGGACAGCACCATAGGCCATAGGACAATGTAGAAGGTTTGCTGGGATTTAGAGAGGCTCCAAGTGTTGTGTGAAATGTCTCAGATACTATTCAGACATCTGAGAAAGACCAGGGTTGAGAAGATAATAACAAGGCTAAATCTGTACCCCTGTGCTTGATCTTCCTAGCTGGAAGTCCAGCATGTAATGTCACTCTTGAAACACAGAAATATCAAGTTAGGTATACTTTCAATATACCTATAAATGTAAATAGAAATAAGAGTGTTTGAATGTCTGGTTTCAGAGTGATGGATTAGTCTATATCCTTTCTAGTGGTTAACACCTTAGACACCATCATCCAAGTCATGAAAGCACCTTATGGAGATGCTTAACACTGAGATAAATAGTCACATTTGAAGGTACACTGAGCTGAATTCTGCCCTGTCCTACACCATATTTATGAAGTTATGGAAACTCTATAAACTGAAAGTAAAACTTTTGTTTCCAATACCTTTTCCCAGTATACCATTTTTGTAACAGCTGTTGTCATAGCTTTCTCAATTAAATGTTTATTCCAATTGGGGTTGCTTAGAGGTGAACAAATTACAAGCAGAAAAATGCAAAATATTTGTCAATGATTATTCCCTTTTTTTGTAGAAATATTCCTGTTAACAATTTCCTGGGCAGCTCTAGGGATGCATTTCCTTTTCTTTATATTTCATTTCATCTAAGTTGTGAGTTAGGATTTAAATGTCAAATATCTTTAGTTGATATAAGAAGAATTTGAAATATCTTATCTCCAGAGCTCTGTGATTGAGTCTGGCAGTACCTGGAAATCTCTATCGACAGAGACCCAGCAAGCCATCCTGGAGGGATGGGTAATCTTCAAATAACACGACGTTGTCAGAGCTGGTGTTAGAATTGCTCTTTACGGGAACACACAGGGGTGCAGGTGCTGGGTGGGTGCTTGCAGCAGGTGCACTTGGAATGTGGGATTGGTGCAGGTGGAATGGTTGGGAGTACCCTGACCAAACATGTGCCTGTTGCAGAAATGTCAATAGAAGAGCAGGCCAGCCCAGGCTCCCTTTGCAGCCAGTTGAAGGAAGCAGGCACTTCTAAACAGTTCACCTCACCATTAAACAGACATCAAAAACAGGTCTGATAATGCCTACCTTATTTGCTTAGAATAAGCCGTGACTTGGAGGAGGAAAAAGCTCTAAGAGTAAGAAATAATTTGCCACATGCTTATTTTAAAAGAACAATTACATATGGGAACATGTCTTTTATAAAGGAATTTATTTGAAGAGTGTGTTTTTAAACAGTGTATAATTATGTGCATCCTACCATGAGGGAATAATTTTGAACAAAATTAGGAGTTTTGTTTTATTTTTTTTAATGAACACAGCAATCATAAGGCAGTTCATGTTCTGTTTATATTAGATTCTATTGCTGCATTTCTTCCACTGTTTATCTACTAACTAAAAAAGACTTTTATATGAGATTAAGAATCTCATATAAAAGTCAGATTTTCTAAGGCGATCTCTCATTGCTCAGAAAGTATCACTGCATTCTGGATTTTAAAAAAATGGATTTATGGTGAGTTACCTTATACCAGTCACTGAGTGAGCTCAAGAATATAAAAGTTAGAAGTTAAGGTGAAATAAATTTTAAAACTGTAGAGAAAAGATTTTATTAACTTATGTGCTCCTGTTGTGCATATATTACCCTCTAGCATTTCTGAATGTAACTTCTAATTATGTAATCAATGAAGATGCTGATGTTTACCAGTGAAACGATTTTTTCCTGCTCATACGGCGCTGTGAATTAACTGTAACAGTTCCACAGACCTCTGCAGCTCCCTAGAAGTACAGTATGATGAAAACAGGTTTTCAGCCTGTCCTTTTAAATGGGTAGAATCTATGTGGCAGAAGGATGATATGTTTATGAACATCCCTTACAGATGCCCACTGTGCCTGATAAAAAAAAAAAAATTGCGGGGAGGTTGTTTTTATTTCATAGAGGCTGTATAGCAAAAGAACCCCTAAATGAGTACTGGGGAGAGACTAAAACAAGGGAAAGATAGGATGTTTCTGTACTGCTGATTTGACTCATGCTTGGAAACATGTTAATACTGCCAGAAATCATTACAGGTTATTCTTATTTACTAGTGTAGTTATAATAAACATTGTGTTCCAGGGATGAGTTCTTGACATTCAGTTCTTTGACATTCAGTTCCCATGCAATTCAGCAGGCTGAAGATTTTGCCTAGATCTTTTGGAGAGTCTTATCCTTATGTTTTCTTGGAGTGAAGAGACTTTACATGAGTCTTGTTTACCTCTGGCTTTTCTGGGGTCTATTTTCAGCCAAGCTTGCTCATCAGAGCCACTTAATACATTCCTGCTGCATATGTATCCAGCAGAGCTCAGAAGTGGAGTGTAATCCAAGGGGACAATGTGAAATGAAATGATGCCCATCTGACTCTTCCTGCCCAGTGAAAATTAATTAATGGTGATAATGATTCACATGTTAATGTTTTACAACAGAAAGAAAATAACACGTAATACCATTGTACACAGGGACGGTGTTATGTGTCATTTTGCAGTTTTTCTTGAGAGATCTTGAGTGAACATGCCTATTCAGCTGTGGAGAGCAAATCTTACTGCTGTAGCTGAAAGCATTAATAAGATGTTAAAGATCAGGCAATGTAGAAAACTCTTCTTCAGAGGCTGTGGGCACTGAGCATGTCAGTAGTCCTCTCTCTATTTTAGGCTACTCACCTTTTAGGGAAGTGATTATTGATTTAGAATAAAAGCCAAAATCATCATTTAACAATTCATATTTCGTTATTCTTTGTACATGAAAAGCAGAGTCTTAAAAACTGTCACATGTTTCTGAATCCTGTAAAAACAGTTGGCTGTGTTCAGTATTTACCAATTTTTGTTTTAAGTGTCTGTTGGTTATGACTATACCACATCTTCCAGGCATAACCATATACCTTCTCCTACAGAAAGGTATGCATACCATCTAAAATACATATAAAGAAATATAACCAAAAAGCACTATATGAGATGTTCAAAATAAGTGGTTGGGAAATTGAAGTTTTATAGAATATAATCCTGGTGAAAAAATTGTATCGAATTGCACAAAAATGGTTCCACAGGAAGACACTTTTGTAATAATATTTTCTTGCAGTTCAGTCTAAATGGGACTTAAAAAGAAATGTTTCCTCTTAATCCTGATGAAGCCTGAAGTGTAATGGATGCTGTGCCTTAGAGTCTTCTGAGGAAGCTGAGTGCGCTGTCAGAGGAAAGAAGATTACCTGGGGAGGGAGTGTACAAAATCTAGCCTTCAGTTTTGGCAATCTTTCTGCAGAGAAAAACAACTTTCATTACCTGAATGGGAAATATGAAGCTGTAATCCAGGTGTTTTCCTGGATTATCTGAAATCCTTTAA